>JACATO010002738.1:0-229156 GCA_018389105.1 Nautilus pompilius
TAACCTTCTCGGCGATGAAAGGACTTTGCATGGCTCGTAATGCAGCCCGACTTCTTCACCTCTCGGTGCTGAGGGCTTCAATGGGGATGCAACATGCCCCCACATCACGTGCGACTCGCCACCACCTGCCGTGTCGTATTAAAGCCGACTTATGGGCTACGAAACGCGAGCATGACGCGTGATTCGCTGCGGCTGGCTCCCGGTTAGCGCCATAAGCCGAGGCTTTCCTGGATCTGTGACACGCTTACTAAGATAATTAAAGGGGTCGCTTCCTGCCTTCGTTATAAGGCAGTCACAGGGCACGGATTTTGTCGTTAAATAGTAGGACACGTGAGGCATTTCCAATTTGGCTTGGAAAATTGCTCAACTAATCAGTTTAGACTGCATTAAAAACAGATAATCTATGTGGCCAACTTACACGCCATCAGAATTATTCTATTGATTATTATATTATTATTATTATTATATTATTATTATTATTATTATTATTATTATTATTATTATCGGTGGAACGCTAAACTAAAATTCTAAAATTGTGAATATTGATAGTGACTTCTTGAAATGAGGATATAACAGGCAGCTGCAAATCTCAAATTCTCATCAGTAAGATCTCTCTCTCTCTCTCTCTGTACTGACTTCATCTCTCTGTGCTGACGTAATTTTGCTCTCTCTATCTGTACTGACGTAATCTATCTCTGTCTTATGACGTCATTTCTGTCTATACTGACGATATCTCTCTACTGATGTCATTTCTCTCTGTATTGCCGCCATCTCTATTTCTGTACTGACAGCCGTCTCTCTCTGTACTGACTTCATCTTCTGTGCTGACGTTAATTTTGCTCTCTCATCTGTACTGACGTAATCTATCTCTGTGTTATGACGTCATTTCTGTCTATACTGGCGTCATCTCTCTACTGATGTCATTTCTCTCGTATTGCCGCCATCTCTATTTCTGTACTGACAGCCGTCTCTCTCTGTACTGACTTCATCTTTCTGTGCTGACGTAATTTTGCTCTCTCTATCTGTACTGACGTAATCTATCTCTGTGTTATGACGTCATTTCTGTCTATACTGACGTCATCTCTCTACTGATGTCATTTCTCTCTGTATTGCCGCCATCTCTATTTCTGTACTGACAGCCGTCTCTCTCTGTACTGACTTCATCTCTCTGTGCTGACGTAATTTTGCTCTCTCTATCTGTACTGACGTCATCTGTGTGTGTGTTGATGTCATTTATCTCTCTTTACTTACTTCATCTCTCTGTATTGAAGTCATATCTCTCAAGATGTAACATTAAAGTAGAAATACACCTTATTAAAACCCTTTTTAAGTCTACAATTTTGTACACATTCGTGTGAATCAATCAAATTCTTATTTATTTGTCTTTTAAAACATAATTTTTTTTTTAAAAAAAATGCTATTTCAATCAAGTCTATCTTTAAACAGGGCGGTCGAATTTCCACTAAATATTATGTGACTAAGAATGATGCAATTAGACAACAAACCTGTGAACCCGGATACTAAACGTAAGCAAACATCGATGCTGCTTCATAGAAAATATTAAAGTTAAAATAACTAAAGGAGAGAAAACTTCCCTGGTTGTCATTTATAAGAAAATGTCATGAACGATCTTTTGTAACCCGGATTATTCTTAATGGGAAACACAGATTCTATTTTCGCTGTTGTCTTCTGTACATTTTCTTTAAATGAATTTCTGATCTTTGCTTTCTATTATTTAATTTAAACCAGTCGGGATTCTGTTGTCGATGTTTACTTTAAGGAAAACTCCACATTTTCGGATTTCGAGTATCATAAACAAAAGAAAACAAAAACAAAAAAAAATAATAAAGTTTTAAAAGGATTTGGTATAGAAGCGAAGTCTTCACGATAGTTTCTTGTTGGAGCTCATACTTCACATTCAAGAAGAGAAACAGACTGAACAGGTGTCCCGCTGACAGAAGTTTCAGCCAACAGTAATACAAAAAACAACAAAAAACTACCATAGAAATGTATTACAGAATAAGAAATTTAGAAAATAGGTACGAATCATACACGTGATACTACTCGAGTGGTTCCCGCCAATGAAAAACCTTTAGACAGCCGGCTAAACCTGATCGACACCATTACTCTCCATTCCCGGTCTGTTCCCTAATTCGAAGAATGTGACTGCTGCACGACTTTCCACTATTATTCTTGCATACCTTGTATTCTCGTATTTTAACGGCAATCGGCTTCGCTTCTGTCGGAAGGGTTTAGTAGCACGTGCCCCCCCCCAAAAGAAGAGGATGTCGTCGATCAGCAAAAAAATTTACTTCTAAACAGTTGCAGTAAGAAACTAAGGTAAGTCGAGTCAATCTACGAAGATGTAAACCAAAACAATGACACCTGCCTATTTGAGCCAAAGCTGGAAAAGGAACATCGCCATCACAATATTCGTAGCTGCTTTTTTTTAATAAAAAAAGAACATGCAGAAGAATAAGAGTAGTATATGTCTGACCTAACAGCCACCTTTTAGTGGTGGAGATGTTGGAATGATGTCATATCCGATTCAGCATCCACACCAAAAAGCGGCAGTCGCATCAGAAATAGACTATTTATAAGCACTTTTTCCTAAACATATAAAGCTTATGACGACCAGACGACAGCATCAACAAAATAATGGCTCAAAATCCGTTTTTCCGATGTATTTTTTAACTCTCAAACGAGGTCCCCATAAATACGAAGGACACCAGGGCAGCTCTTTGATGTTAAGTATGGTTTTCTGGCCGAAGAAATAAAAATTCCATAATCCCCCTTTTTATTCTCTTTCGCGCATACATGTTTTCCTTTATGTGCTCTTTTATTATTTGCTTTATTGGAACCGAGAATAATAAATAAATCGAAGTCAGTGACAGAAACCTTGTCAAGTTAGGGTGAGTCAAAAAGCAAACTTAATGATTCATAGCTTTTGAGGTAGGATTTGGTGAGTGGAATAGCTTCTTTGTGCTTAGCAACTATCTTTCTTCGCCTCTGCTGATACTGCGTATCCCATCGGCACAGATTGATACAGAATTAAACTCTACATTTTCTACGTTGTTTTCAGTAAGTCACCACCCTAACCCTTCTTAATACGTTCTCTGCGTTGTTTTCAGTAAGTCACCAACCCTAACCCTTCTTAATACGTTCTCTACGTTGTTTTCAGTAAGTCACCAACCCTAACCCTTCTTAATACGTTCTCTGCGTTGTTTTCAGTAATCACCAACCCTAACCCTTCTTAATACGTTCTCTACGTTGTTTTCAGTAGTAAGTCACCACCCTAACCCTTCTTAATACGTCTCTACGTTGTTTTCAGTAAGTCACCAACCCTAACCCTTCTTAATACGTTCTCTACGTTGTTTTCAGTAAGTCACTAACCCTAACCCTTCTTAATACGTTCTCTACGTTGTTTTCAGTAAGTCACCAACCCTAACCCTTCTTAATACGTTCTCTACGTTGTTTTCAGTAAGTCACCAACCCTAACCCTTCTTAATACGTTTCTCTACG
This sequence comes from Nautilus pompilius, assembly GCA_018389105.1. Lineage (NCBI taxonomy): Eukaryota > Metazoa > Mollusca > Cephalopoda > Nautilida > Nautilidae > Nautilus > Nautilus pompilius. Next base: position 3,523 of record JACATO010002738.1, read on the forward strand.
TTGTTTTCAGTAAGTCACCAACCCTAACCCTTCTTAATACGTTCTCTACGTTGTTTTCAGTAAGTCACTAACCCTAACCCTTCTTAATACGTTCTCTACGTTGTTTTCAGTAAGTCACCAACCCTAACCCTTCTTAATACGTTCTCTACGTTGTTTTCAGTAAGTCACCAACCCTAACCCTTCTTAATACGTTCTCTACGTTGTTTTCAGTAAGTCACTAACCCTAACCCTTCTTAATACGTTCTCTACGTTGTTTCAGTAAGTCACTAACCCTAACCCTTCTTAATACGTTCTCTACGTTGTTTTCAGTAAGTCACTAACCCTAACCCTTCTTAATACGTTCTCTACGTTGTTTTCAGTAAGTCACCAACCCTAACCCTTAATACGTTCTCTACGTTGTTTTCAGTAAGTCACTAACCCTAACCCTTCTTAATACGTTCTCTACGTTGTTTTCAGTAAGTCACTAACCCTAACCCTTCTTAATACGTTCTCTACGTTGTTTTTTCAGTAAGTCACTAACCTAACCCTTCTTAATACGTTCTCTACGTTGTTTTCAGTAAGTCACCAACCCTAACCCTTCTTAATACGTTTCTCTACGTTGTTTTCAGTAAGTCACCAACCCTAACCCTTCTTAATACGTTCTCTACGTTGTTTTCAGTAAGTCACCATCCCTAACCCTTCTTAATACGTTCTCTACGTTGTTTTCAGTAAGTCACCATCCCTAACCCTTCTTAATACGTTCTCTACGTTGTTTTCAGTAAGTCACCAACCCTAACCCTTCTTAATACGTTCTCTACGTGTTTTCAGTAAGTCACCAACCCTAACCCTTCTTAATACGTTCTCTACGTTGTTTTCAGTAAGTCACCAACCCTAACCCTTCTTAATACGTTCTCTACGTTGTTTTCAGTAAGTCACCATCCCTAACCCTTCTTAATACGTTCTCTACGTTGTTTTCAGTAAGTCACTAACCCTAACCCTTCTTAATACGTTCTCTACGTTGTTTTCAGTAAGTCACCAACCCTAACCCTTCTTAATACGTTCTCTACGTTGTTTTCAGTAAGTCACCAACCCTAACCCTTCTTAATACGTTCTCTACGTTGTTTTCAGTAAGTCACCAACCCTAACCCTTCTTAATACGTTCTCTACGTTGTTTTCAGTAAGTCACTAACCCTAACCCTTCTTAATACGTTCTCTACGTTGTTTTCAGTAAGTCACCAACCCTAACCCTTCTTAATACGTTCTCTACGTTGTTTTCAGTAAGTCACCAACCCTAACCCTTCTTAATACGTTCTCTACGTTGTTTTCAAGTAAGTCACCAACCCTAACCCTTCTTAATACGTTCTCTGCGTTGTTTTCAGTAAGTCACCAACCCTAACCCTTCTTAATACGTTCTCTACGTTGTTTTCAGTAAGTCACCAACCCTAACCCTTCTTAATACGTTCTCTGTTGTGTTTTCAGTAAGTCACCAACCCTAACCCTTCTTAATACGTTTCTCTACGTTGTTTTCAGTAAGTCACCAAACCCTAACCCTTCTTAATACGTTCTCTACGTGTTTTTCAGTAAGTCACTAACCCTAAACCCTTCTTAATACGTTCTCTACGTTGTTTTCAGTAAGTCACCAACCCTAACCCTTCTTAATACGTTCTCTACGTTGTTTTCAGTAAGTCACCAACCCTAACCCTTCTTAATACGTTCTCTACGTTGTTTTCAGTAAGTCACCAACCCTAACCCTTCTTAATACGTTCTATAGGATGCTTACACCGACCATTCTGATTTTGTATTTCATTACAATCGATGAAATCGAAAGCAATGTCCCTATAAGAAACAGGAAACGGATAAACCCACTACATTAAGTAGTAGATTATCTCTCCTAGGCACGTGATTTAAAATTCCAACCGATGCATTTAATGGAACTCCAAAAACATTTCTTGTTCCATTGCGATTGATGGACGTTTTGCTTAGTTATCCTGGCCGTTTGGATTCTTTATTTTGACGATCTACAGAGACTTGGCCAGGCCTTTCCTGAAGTGAATGTGTAGAAATGACGATCGATCACAGAGAGGAGATACAAATATTCTCCTGCAAGTGTCTTTCCTCCTTCTGATGACGAACGTCTTTATGTGCCAGGAATTTGTAAGAACAAGTTATTTATTTATTTGGTCGGTTGGTTAGTTGGTTAGTTAATCTTACTTCTGGATGCAGAGACCTGGCAGTGTCGGTTACCGTCACAAGTAGCCGTTAAGAAGCGGGAGGTCGCCGCGTGTAAGTTAGGAGAATACAAACGGATCCGTGGGCACTGAGCCGGAATAACAGATTACAATGATGCTGTAAGAACCGGTTAATAAATACCAGTTACCCGTGTGTGTTTTATTTTTATTGGCAAAGCTAAACGAGGAAAGACAGTAAGATCGGCTTTAACGATCATCGATGATATGATTATAAGTTAATCAGCAGATAACCGAACGTACATCGTTCGGTACGAGAGTAAGAGGGGTGAGACAGGGAACTGGAGATAGATAGGCAAGACTGTCAGCGGCCATCCTTAGATTCGTGACAACCAGACAGACCCCCCCATCACTTTAAATAAAAGTTTGGCCTCTCTTTTCCTTAAAAGTACTTGCTGTGATTTCTTTCTTCCTCTCTCTCCCCCCCTAACCCCGCCCCCTTTTGTTGAATTCTACTGACAATACGATCGGTGTATTTTGACTGTTTGCAAATGTTATTAGTTTGAGATACTTAGGATTAGACGTGTGGTTGGGGGCTCATAATGGGTGGTAGGTAAGCCATTCCCTGCCATGTAAGTTTACTTTGATGCTGTAGAAGGGGGCGGGGGAGATGGAGTGAAGGTAGCACAAAAGGAGGCTCAAGTCGCTGGTAGATACCCCGACCTTCTCCTTATGGGCTTCACTGCGTTCGGAACCAACCGCGGATATTTTTCAAGAGTAGAAAACAAACAGCATCCGGCTGAACTCTTTTACCCATTCAAGTGTGACCATTATGGATATACGTGCCGGTATTTTAAGGATGTCTTTCCTTTCTTTCCCCACACCCTCGAAATACAGCTATTATATTAATACTTGATGCCACCTTAAAGAGCAAAAATCCGAGACATTTTTAGCCCTGCGATCGCTGCCCAAATGCGCATTATCCCGGAGCTAAACCCTTTTCGCAGCAATCTGGTTGCCCCATTAATATCCGACGTCAGCTTAAAGCGACTAATCCCGTTTTGGTCAAATCCGGCTGCTACATTAGTACCCGTCCGCCATATTTAAGCAGCACGGCATTGCAATAATTGCATCTCATCGGAAGCGCAGCAGTGCGCTGGCCACAGTTCTGTTTTATCGTGTCTACAACGGCCACCACGAGGAGCGGCGGCTGTGACAGGAGAACCGGCTGAAAGAGATTAGGAGCCGATCATGTCAGGGTGCACTCATGCGAGAGCGGGCCGATCTTGTTATCTCTCAGCACAAACAAGATTCCGGGTTCTTATGAAAGGCAATTTACCACAGAAAAACCACATCCAATTCTCAGGAAGCAGTACGCGCCAGGGAACAAAAAGGGAATGCGAGGACAGGCGCCAATCAGGAGAGAGCTCAGAGCGGAAAGAGAGGGGGTGAGAGAGCGAGGGTGGGGGCGAGGACCTGAGCGCTCGCGAGCGCGAGCTCGCTCTCGAGAGAGCGCGTCTCGAGCGCGCTGCGAGCGCTCTCTCTCTCGAGAGAGACCTTCGAGCTAGAGCTAGGGCGTCTCTCTCTGTCTCGAGAGGAAGTTCTCTGCAGCGAGAGAGCGCTAGCTGTAAGCCAGTCGAGAGTCATCAGCTCTCTCTCTCTCTCTCTCTCGAGCGAGTGCGCTCCTTCTCTCGCGCTCGCTCGCTAGCTCTCGCTCGCTCTCCATCTCTCTCTCAGCTCCACCAGCATCACTCTCTCTCTCGAGCAGTCTCTAGATCGCTCGCCTCTCTATCTCTCTCTCCAATCATCGCGCTCTCTCTCTCTCTCTCCATCTCTATCTCCAGCTCTCTCCTCCACCATCAGCATCATCTCTCTCTCTCTCGCAATCCTACATCTCTCTCTCTCTCGCTCTCTCTCTCTCTCTCTCTCTCTCTCTCTCCATCATCTCTCTCTCTACATCATCTCTCTCTTCTCTCTCTCTCTCTCTCTCTCTCTCTCTCTCTCTCTCTTTCTCCAGTCTATCTCCATCTCTCTCTCTCCCACCATCATCATCATCATCTCTCTCTCTCTCTCTCTCTCTCTCCATATCTCTCTCCATCTCTCTGGCTACAAATTGGTGAAAAAATCCCGATAACAAAAATGAATGAATATCTATCTACCGTCACTGCTAGCACTCGTTTCATATTCACTGGTTTTGGCCCCGACTGTTATCTGCCCGCGCGGTTTGTATAATTCCGACCGGGAGAGTGAGCTGACTCTTCAAAAGTCTATCTAATAGCTGATGATAAAAGCAGAAGTCAATGGCGCTGGGTATTTAGCTCAATCTTAAAGCTAAACAAATATTCGGGCAATTACAAGGGACCAACTTTAATTATAGGATTTCACGTCGAGACATGCACAAACTACGTGAACAAATGTTCGAGGAGAGAAAAACTAATCTAACCTTTTGATCAGCGGTCACCTGGTTGAGCGCCAGCTCGGTCCAATGTTGTCTCTCCTAAGAAATAAAACCGAAGTAATCGCATTGAAGCTAATAAGATCCAAACGTTAATTTGATGTTTAAACTTTTTTCAAGTTTAAAAATGCGGGCTAAAATTACAACCAGAGATCTAATTCTTGTTTTTGCTATCGGCGCGATCGTCTCGCAGCAGATAGACGAAAACCCTTCGTGTTCTGATGCGTATTTCCCAACTGTTTCTCGCAGTATCCCATTTTTACTGCATAAAAAAAAACGTTTTCGATCACCGATATATACTTTGTAGAAGGATAAACTTTAAAACAAAACAAGACACGTATAAATATTGGTTTATCAGACGCGAAAAAACTATCGTTTAGCATCTAAAAAAAAAGAAGAATGGCGGGGAGAGGGTTAAAGAAGGAACTCCCGTCACAAGCTGCGAGGGTTTACTGTCTTCAGTGCTTCCGCAAGGTGCGTGCGGATACCCCTGACCTCCCCACGGAGAGGCTGGGCCTGGTCTTCCATCCGTTTGTTCTATATTAGGGTCACGCGCCATAAAGGCCGCTTCAGCCCTAACGGTGGGTGGGACTCGTTGACTCCGCGACCGAAGCTCCACTCTCTCCACGAGCTAGTCCATCAACAACTTCTGGTTTCTTTTCTACATACGCCTTCCCCCCCCCCACTTCTTTCACCCCTTACCAATACATACGCGCTTAGGGGCCACGTTTGGGGGCAAAAGTATTGCTAATAAGCAATAAATGAAGATGAAGAAACTCGCAACAATGCGGAGCGATAAGTCCGGTCGGTACAGCAGTCACTGCGCGGATGAATACGTGCGTGCATTCCGCGGTAGGTAAAACACCGGTGCGGATGAATAATAATTTTCTTTTAACGAATGATTACAATACCTTTCCCAAGATGACTGCGTGATGCAGTCTCTAAAATACATCCGGGCAAATCTATTTATATGACGTCTGATTTGCATATCGATATTTTAATTCTCTATTTCTGAAAAACAAATTGGTAAAAAAATAAAAAAAAAAGTATTTATTTATTATTTTCTACGCTTCCCGACTCTCCGGCTTCCGGTTACTGACTTCCCCCCTTTCTAGAATAGCGGCCTCCTTAATACAGTTGTTTTCCCTCCAGTAAATTCTCAACAAACGCAATAAAAGCAAATGACAGCGACTATGGACGAAAATCGCCACGTCTGGTCACATTCGGAATCTTTCCAAACTTCCCCTCTTCCGTAACATTTATACTTAAAATGTGTTATTGATTTTTGTTTTTTGTAATTTATTATGTTTAATGCAAAGATAGTAAAATAAAATCGATATATTTGTACAACTGACCGACCGCGATAACAGCTGAATATTTCTATTGTGACAAAACGGAACCTGGCCATATAAAATAACAGAGAGAGACAGTAGGCGGAGCGCATTTATTTATTCTCTAAAAAGTATTTAGTAAAATTACTTTAAATATGGCAGTTATTTAAAAAACACATCGTTTAAAAAACTAAAACTGGAAACGTTTTGTGAATGCGCTGGCAAAAATATCGTGTTGTGCTTGTGTGTGTGTGTGTGTGTGTGTGTGTGTGTGTGTGTGTGTGTATGTCTATGTGTGTATGTGTGTGTGTTTGTTGTGTATGTGTCTGAGTGTGTGTTGTATGGTGTATTTGTATGTGTGAGTGTGTGTGTGTATATCTGTGTGTATGTGTGTGTATGTGTGTGAGTTGTGTGTATGTGTGTGAGTGTGTGTATGTGTGTATTTGTATGTGTGAGTGTGGTGTATGTCTGTGTGTATGTCTCTGTGTGTGAGTGTGTGTTTGTGCATGTGTTTATATGTGTGTGTCTGTCTGTATATGTGAGAGAGAGTTTGCGTGTGTGAGTGAGTGTGTGTGTGTGTGTATCGTGTGTGTATATGTGTGAGAGAGAGTTTGCGTGTGTGAGTGAGTGTGTGTGTGTGTATGTGTGTATGTCTCTGTGTGTATGTGGTGTGTGTGTTTGTGTTTGTGCATGTGTTTGTATGTGTGTCTCTCTGTGTATGTGTGTGTATGTCGCTGTGTATGTGTGTGAGTGTGTATGTGTATGTCTGTGTGTGTCTCTCCATGTGTGAGTGTGAGTGTGTGTGTGTGTACGTCTCTGTGTGTGAGTGTGTGTTTGTGCATGTGTTTATATGTGTGTCTGTCTGTATATGTGAGAGAGAGTTTGCGTGTGTGTGTCTCTCTGTGTATGTGTGTGTGTATGTATATGTGTGAGAGAGAGTTTGCGTGTGTGGAGTGAGTGTGTGTGTATGTCTCTGTGTGTATGTGTGTGTGTGTGTGTGGTGTGGTGTGTTTGTTTTGTGTTTTGTGCATGTGTTTGTATGTGTGTGTCTCTCTGTGTATGTGTGTGTGGTGTATGTTCGTGTGTGTATGTGGAGTGTGCGTGTGTGTGTGTGTGTGTGTCTGTGTGTGTGTGTTAGTTTTTGCAGGTAAATGAACGACACAAAAAAACTGAATTACAGAGAAATTCTTTTATATTTAATTTTGTCGTCTACAGAAAATTCTCCATTTCCGGGAAACATGTTAAATTACATCTGCAGCAGAGTTGTTATGTGGAGTGAGATATTTCAGTACAAACAAAACAAAAATACACCGTGACAAGACAGATGGAGGCACAAGCACACCTCGGCCGAACGATCAGGCCGCCAGCCCGCCCGTAGTTACGATGGCGGGTTTAATAGACGGTAAATATACTTTAAAGATTTATTTTAATGGGAGGCATTTCCCATTAGCGCTATTTTATTGGGGGTGGAACAACCAGAAATCAGATTTGAGTGGACATGAAGACTTTTTTTTCCGGTTATTAATCAATTTTACAGAATCAAAAAGAACACGTTAGATGTAACTGTTTATCATCTATTGATAATTATTTCTGGGTATAGCAATATAAAAATAAACCATTACTCGTTAATATTAATTAATTGGTCAAAAAAAATAATAAAGTAGATAGATTGTGTGTGCAAATTTAATAAGAAAAACTGGATGATTTCATAAAAAGCGTATATATATATATCGATATGATGGAAACTATTTTAGATCAGAACATATGTACAGTCTACAGGTTTTCTGCTTCCATTCCCTTCCAAATCTTTCTACGGTTTCTTACAAGAGCACTATTAGCATATTCAAAGTGAAACCTAGTACAAAAGACCATCCATGACGAATACAGGTGTTTACCGTCTCCTCGACAGGAGAGTTAGGTCATTCCAAAAACACGTTAGAAGATGACCAATAGGACGAATCTACTAACGTTTTTCCATAGCTCCGTTATTCTGTAATATATATATATTGCATGCGGTGTGGGAGTAACATAAAGCTGTTTACTAGCATACTGTTCTTTTTTTAAGACAAGGATGAGAAAAAATACGTTATTTGTCACTAACAAACGGCGATAAACAGTACAGAAGGGAGCAAGAGAGAAAGGGTTTTTTTCTCGTATAAATAATTTATGTTTTCCTGTAAAGATATCGAGTCAAAGCACCAGCCACTTCTGCCAAAACCCAAGATGCCCATCGGTGCGGCTTATACTGTAGCCGGTAATTCGAAGTTGATTGATTAATATTAGTAAATAAATCAGGAATTGACGAAGGAGTGGCGGGCGAAGAACGGTAATGGGTTTCCGTGGAGAGTTAAATATTGGCCGTCCTGACTTGGGGCGTAGTACCAAAAACCGCCACTGAGGAAATAAGCGGAGCGGTGATATCAGATAGTAATTAAACCGGTCGCAGCTTCGAGTAAAACGTCTAAGAGAAACACGTTTGTATTTAAAATTAATAAATAATAAACAAAGGAAACTATCTGGAGGAATGCGCGCCATGGCGTCGGGAAGGGGGTGGAGAGGGAGGGAGTCCTAGGAAACAAATTGAATAAAAACAGAACCGTCTTGCGATAATAAACAGACCTGAGTAATTTAAGACATCTCGTTTAAAGATGCTGGGTTTTAACGGAAGAAAAAACTGCTATGGGAGCGAGAGACAGAGCCGAACGTCGCGTCGCCATCTCTGTTGGGCTGGTACCTCGGCTCTGCGGGTATCTGTGGCTCTAGAAACGTTGTTGTGCCAGTTCAAGGAATTTCTATTTTATCCTGTCATATTATTATTATTATTATTATTATTATTATTATTATTATTATTATTTTATTATTATTATTATTTATTATATTATTATTCTTATTATTATTATTATTATTATTATATTATTCTTATTATTATTATTATTATTATTATATTATTATTATTGCACAATGAATGAAGTGTTCTTGAATTCTATATCTGTTTCACTAGCTTATTAACACCCTTCCAAAGTTGTTGCCAATGGATTCAAGCTTCTGGATACAAAATCCTATTGGGGAACTTTATCGACAGCGTAAGTCAATCCGAACACCGCTCACCGCTCACCGATTATCAAAAAGATCCTTGGGGGGGGCTTATGCTGGACTTCACATCTGTAGGTAAAAGGTATGCGCAGCTTTCACAAAGAGATGACAAAACAGCTTCCAGGTAATTCATCAGGCCGAAATAAAAATGGGTCAAACATCTATGTCCTCGGTCACGAAGACCTACAGTTGAATAAACTTTCTTACTGGCCGTTTTCCGTTCTTAGGGTTAATCCCTACTCGAACTGTACGTTCCAAATCCCGTCCCAGCGATGTTGCCGGAAAATCCCTTATTTATGCTAAGAGAAACTTATTTATGAAGCAGATGATCAGCTGATCCTGTTTCGTTTGGCACGGACCGTTTCACTTAATAATATTAACAAATTTAAACATAAATAAAAATAACAATTAATATCTTTCAAACTATTTCCCTTTATGCTTTTATTTTAACTAAAACGGTCGTAGTAATATCCAAGGAGGGCGGCGCGGTAGTTCTGCAGTTAGCCCATTGGGCTGCTGAACACCAAAACCTGAATTCTAATCCCGGTCAGCTGGGTTTTCCCCCGGAGACTCTGAAAATTAAAGGTTTTCTAGTAGGACCTTTCCCCGCTAAGTGGCTCCCTCTGGTGGACATCGTTGTTTTATGCATCGACGTCAGCGCCGTGCAGATTCGCGGAAGGAGACGCCCAATGGTCAGAGAGAGAGAGAGAGAGAGAGAGAGAGTGACGTCAGTACACAGAGAGATGCGACGTCAGTACACAGAGAGAGAGATGACGTCAGTACACAGAGAGAGATTACGTCAGTACACAGAGAGAGATGTGACGTCAGTACACAAAGAGAGAGATGACGTCAGTACACAGAGAGAGAGATGACGTCAGTACACAGAGAGAGATGTGACGTCAGTACACAGAGAGAGATGTGACATCAGTACACAGAGAGAGAGAGATGACGTCAGTACACAGAGAGATGCGACGTCAGTACACAGAGAGAGAGATGACGTCAGTACACAGAGAGATGTGACGTCAGTACACAGAGAGAGATGTGACATCAGTACACAGAGAGAGAGATGACGTCAGTACACAGAGTGAGAGAGAGAGATGACGTCAGTACACAGAGAGAGATGTGACATCAGTACACAGAGAGAGAGATGACGTCAGTACACAGAGAGAGAGCGAGAGTTCATTAGTCGTAGTTAAAGTTCTTCTTTTCAGATTACACCCGGTTCGGTACATCGCTGAATGCCCCATTGGCAGGCTGCTTGTTTCACGTATCCACCACTTGATCACTGGAAACGTTAAACACTCACAGATGTCCAGAAAGGCCGCGAGGCCTATACACTTTCAAGCCGCGATCTTATCTTCCTCTCGTAAACCGGAAGCCCGAAACAAGACAATTTCAAAATATATGTCCACGAGCGTCTCTCGTACCGTTTACAATTTTTAAATAACTTGTCGTACCGTCAGCTGCCCTCCCCTCTCCCTAACTTAAATGGCCCCACACCCCCCCAACCCCCGGACTTATTTGTAATAACAGTAGGATTGGTGGCCAAGTTCCCCCGGAGTCAGAACGAGTCCTAAATACCGGTCGGTGTCTTCCGATGCAGACGTAATGGCGAAAACTCTCGCGTAGATGTTCTCGTTGTCCCACCTAACAACAACAAGAAGAAGAAAAGCTGGTAACCTCGGAAAATCCACGGCTGCTGCCGTATCCCACGGCTTTGTTCGCGACAGGTCCAGTTCGAAAAGAAATTAATTAACAAGGCATCAGACGTACGAAACGGGCGATGGAATTTCCATTAAGATTTCAACTTCCGGTATTAATACTGAAAATTCCTTGCGATCATTTTTTTTTTTTTAATCATCTCCGTGGAGGATTTACATACCTCAGTATTTAACCAGTTAGGGTTAGTTTTTTTTTTTTTTAAATTTTTTTATTATTTCTATTTATTAGTTTTCTTATTAGCGTAGACGTTTTGATTTCTTAGCGTACGCATTCAATTAAGCTCCGTATCGTATGAATGGCTTTCCCGGTACGATCTTCCTCATCTCGTGTTTCCTTCATGTGTGTCTAGGTTCCGTTTTGGATGCTGATGTCGAGCCAAATTTTCGCAGCCGTTTAATAGTTGAATGGGTTGCAACTTCGGCTAGAACGATGCTCGGCTTCTCCCCTTCTGCTCAGCTCGCAAGACGGCCGAGTTAGAGAGAGTATTTTTACACGATAAACCGTTTTCTCATCCCATTTTCTTCTTCTTCGTCTTCTTCTGCTCTTCTTCTTCTTGTTCTTCTTCTTCTGTTTTCAGTTTAAAAACTCGCACCACCAACGCAGCTAAGTGCAAGAGCAGTCTTCGTGAATTCTTTTGTAAATAGGCCCGTCTTACATCTTACACAACCGTAACCGAAACCATTTTTTTGGGGGGGGTCTGTTGTTTAAAAGAATTTCTGCCGACGTTCGCTTATATTTGCACCGGGAAAAACCAAATTTACACCGTACGGATGGTTATTCTGAGGCGGTGACGAAACTTATGCGTTATGTCTCTGAACGATATCGAAAGTAGATAAGGAGAAAAGCTTGCACAACCCCCCCCCCGACTAAGCACGTGACTTTCCGGCCGCCGACGGAAGTGACGTCGAGCTGCCTCGATTACAGCCTTATCCACAGATTCAGTCAGAAATTACCGGTGCTGTGAACGATTAACCCTGTAACAAGAAGTCTCCACACCCCCTATATAGGGCGTTTTCTCAAAAGCCTTTCTTTTGAATAATGTTCTCGTTTCGTATTAAATTAAAAGAATGTTCTAAAAAGAAATACTGCTACATTGGAGTCATTTCCATTTAATCCGGCCCTGATTATAGACATTAGGAATCATTGGCTAGTTTGGTAAAAGCGCAGGAAGAGAGATTTGAGGTCTTGAAATGGAAAAAATAGAAGAATTTTCTTTTTGATAAATGCTCTAATGATTCGTTGTTATAATGTTAAAATCTCTTCTTCTTTTTTTTAAAAAAATTCATTGAAAAATAGCTTTACGTTATTTAAAAGTAATGAAAACTATAATCTAACAAGTACTACGGAATGATTATAAAAAATCTACTCGTTAGGGAAGAAGTTAATTCACCAATTAATCATCGGCAGCCGGTGATCGGAGCCTTCTTGACTACTGCGGTTGAGGGGCCTGAGTTCGAATTCCGGTCGAGAGAAACTCAATTCGAAAGAAAATCTCCACATTACTATAAATTCCTTCCCAGAAAAACTCGGCCATAATTTCCATGAACTGAACTGCATCTTTTGCGTGATTGGGGCTACTTATCGACGTAAGACATCGGGTAGAATCTCAAACGGCCAGTCACCGACCATCCCATAAATGCTTCAGCGGATGGATAGAGAAGATTAATAATTCCAGCGCGAGCTTTACATTTAGCGCCCCACCCCCCGGCTATCACAGGTGAAGAATAGTCGTAATCAGAACAGCCAATCCACCTTTAGCGATTCTTTGTTGCCGTCCAGTATCCACGAGAACTTCGTGATGCCGAAGAGAAACTGATAAATAGATTCTTCTTCTCCATACCCGGAGTTTTCTGATTAGCGAAAGATGCGCTTAACGGCGCGGTGTGACGTCACGCCGTGATGCGACGACGTACGGTTCGGCAAGGCGTAATGATGGGGCACCAGTGAGACCGGCCATCAGCAAAAGTGCCCCGAGCACTTTGCTGCGGGTGTTGTTTCGGTTAATGCTTTGGGAGACGCTTCAAACTTCGATTAGATGAATAAATTGTATTATCAGATTCGAACGATCTGAATCAGGGTTTTTTTTTTGTTTTTTGTTTGGATTAAATAGAGCAGCCGGCGACGAGGCGAAACGAACGAAGAATGGGGCACCGGCTGCGAGACGTTCTTTGGAGAATTTAACGAAATCACTTCTATCTTCTTTCGCGGTGCCAGCCGAACCCTGGTCTCTCTTTTCCTAACGTCGCCGCGTAATTAATATCGAATCCAAGAGCCGGCGGGATCCCAGGTTATTCCGGGAAGTTATTTTTTTAAAAAAAAAAACAACAAACAACTTAATGATTGTTTGTTGGACCGGTGCCAGACGGGCACTAGCGTGTCGGTCGTGTTCGTGTTTTACCTGATACAGTGCCATCACCAGAAATCCGACCAATTCCAGGGCATCATCCACGACCCTCTAACGCAAGCGTTTCCGTGCTGGATGTCGTCACGTGCGAACCAAAGCCAGTCCACCAACAGCAACTAAGCACCTGCTGCCGAGCTGTTCTCACTTTACAGCGCAACGGCAGTGACGGTGTCAGCTTTTAGGGGCCAACACTCGCCAAAGTTAACTAGAATAGAAACAAAGGTATAAATGTGCGTGCAAAAGTCGTTTTTACTAGTGGGAGATAGAACGTTAAAGGCGAATCTCTAACAAGATTCCCCAAAAACGTTCCGAATAACCACATTCTCGGACAAGGGGAGTTTTATATAAAAGGGGAAGCGCTTATTTTAGATTGTATAGGTGAATGATGTCGGGTCGGGGAAGAAAAAGGGTAATTGGAGCAATATAAGTAAAATCATTCTTTGCTCGAGTAAAAGCAGAACAATAAAATATACCAATACAATTTATAAATTAAAGAGTGAGTATTCTCTCTCTCTCTCTCTCTCTCTCTCTCTTCTCTCTCTCTCTCTCTCTCTAATCGTCTCTCTTCTCTCATCTCTCCTCTGTCTCTCTCTGTCTCTCACTCTCTCTCTGTCTCTCTCTGTCTCTCACTCTCTGTAATGACGTCATCTCCCTGTACTGACGCAATCTCTCTCTCTCGCGTCACTCGCTCTGTAATGACGTCATCCCCTGTACTGACGTAATCTCTCTCTCTCTCTCTCTCTCTCACTCTCTCTCTGTCTCTCTCTGTCCCTCTCCCTCTCTAATGACGTCATCTCCCTGTACTGACGCAATCTCTCTCTCTCTCTCTCACTCTCTCTCTGTCTCTCTCGGTCGCTCACTCTCCTCTCTGTCTCTCCATCTCTGTCTCTCACTCTCTGTAAATGACGTCATCTCCCTGTACTGACGCAATCTCTCTCTCTCTCTCTCACTCTCGCTCTCACTCTCATCCTCTCCTCCTCACTCTACCTCTCTGTCTCTCTCTGTCCTCTCACTCTCTGTAATGACGTCTCTCCTGTACTATGCACGCTCTCTCTCTCTTCTCTCACTCTCTGTAATGAACGTCCTCTCCCTGTACTGACGTAATCTCCTCTCTCTCTCTCTCTCTCCTCTCTCTCTCTCTCTCCTCTCTCTCTCTCTCTCTCTCTCTCCTCTCTTGCCACATATCAGAAAATTGGCATAGTTCTTCGGTTTTTCCTTTGAGGATTCAACGACAGTAACCTTCAAAAACAAAAAAACAACAGTAGGTGGTTACTAATAGGCAGTGATGGTTTTGCGGGTATTAGAGCGAGGTTGTGAGCATCCCTCAAAACGCGTAGAGCACATCGTAAAAGTCCGAAGGGGAAAACAACAAGGAACAATCACTGAACGGCCCGTCTCGCGCCAGCGATGATTGATGCTCCCATCGGTAAACGTCTGCATCGTTTCGCGATTGATTTTAATTGGTAAAAGATTTCTAAAAAAACGGCCGGGTTCTTTTCACAACCCCAAAACAAAAACACCATTTAGCTACGCAATCGGCCCAAGCCCAGCACTTCTCCCGGACGCAGTCCTCTCGCGCCGTGAATTTCCCCTCGTTTCCGTTACCGTTCTTATAGCCCCCCCCCCCGTCAGCCACAACTCTCCGGCAGGGCGGCCGCCCCGTCTGGCCAACTTTCGCACCTGTGTCTTCTATCTGATCTGGGAGGAGTCACCCGCCCTGCGGCTTTAACCTCCAGCGCGTCCGCTCGCTTCGGCCGCCAGGAGCCGCCTCCTTCGCCCAGCCGCTGACGTCTCGCGATCCGTTTGGCTTCTCGTGTAACTCTCCAGAACCGGAAAAAACAACTTGTGAGTCACGTCCTCTGAATGTTAAAAATAAAAAAAAAAAAACAAACAAGGGCAGCAACCCACTCACCAAGATTGCTGCACGTTCCAGTTCGCTTTTTTGTTTTCATAGTTGAAAGCCACACTGCCGATCATCTTTATATAAGGTTACGTCAGCCAGTGGCCATTAATCATCGGCGCGAACTGTTCCGTCTACAATACGGAACGTACTCCTCCTTCGACGCCGGAAGTCGCTCTATGAAATTTCTCTACGCGCATGCGCGTTTGTAGAGTAGAAGAAAGAAAACAGGCTTATTTGTCTTTGACTTGTCTTAACCGGAGATAGTACAACATTTCTCAGTAATCGAGCCCGTGGGGTATTTAAAACACGAATGGGGCTGTTCAGCGAAAACACTGCTTTGTTTGTTTGTTCATTTCATTACTCATCTGTTTATTTTATTTCAAATTATCCCAGACAACTGAGCCTTCATAGAATGACGATTTACCCTTTAACTGACAAATGATCGCTCTCTCTCTGCATCTCTCTCTCTCTCCCCTCTCTCTCCTCTCTCTCTCCCCATCTCTCTCCCCCTCTCTCCTCTATCGCTCTCTCTCCTCTCCTCTCCTCAATCGCTCTCTCTCCTCTCTCTCTCTCTGCGTCTGGTTTTTACTGTAACTGCTTAAACTGCATTAATTTTAACGTGACAGTCTGGGTGAACTAGGAGTGTAAATTTTTATATTGTTTAAATCTAATACTCAACTGAGAGCGATATATATTTAAAAATTTGTTGTCATGTTAATTCTACTACAGAACGAGGATACAATACGATATTTTACCTCAATTTATGAACAAGTTTTCTACAGTAAAATTAGTTTTTATTGCACTATAAAAATATTGCAAGTGTAATTAAAATTTCTCTTTTAACGTAAGCATTTATTAAAATAGATAAATAATATTAGCAATGAAAGGATTTACAATATATGCAAATATCGTACGACCATAAAGTTACTTTTCGCAGTCAGTTGGTTATAATTGCGAAACCGTATGGTGCGCGTTAACGGAGGTGATTGTGCCCACTACAGAGGCTGGGGTTATTCGGAATGCATTCCCTGATTGGAGTTTTCAAAATTTCCCACTAAAGTAGGGTCCATGACCATGTCAGCCTTAAAAATGAATTTCTTCTGAAACTAAGTTATCGACACCGTTTTAGTGAAATAAAAATTAGATTAGCATTATAGTGAACTGGTTTAACCCTTCACAGCTTCTGCTGTCATTCGCAGTAACAGCTTCAAGCCGCTGTATCACCACAGCCTCGGGGGACAGTTGCCGTAACTGGTTTGGAATTTACGAAAAGGTGGGTGGGATACGTTGTTTTTATGCGAACATCGCACCGGAAGCTAAGCGTGCTCTCGCGCAAGCCGCTGATTCTCATATCCCTAACCCAAACCCCGAGCGCTGGTGTGAGTCTTGGCGTCATTTTTTAAAAAGGGTCCGACCCTTCCCCCCTAAAACGATAGAGTGGACACGTCGCTCTTAGCAAACCCCGGAAGAAAAACGAAAAAGATGTGGTTAAGATGCTCACCAATATTCAGATGTATGCAGAAGTTTGAATTCTTGTGTCTTTAGAACACAGACCTGGCGCTCGCCATTACACATGTGTGTGCACACCAATGGTGTTATCCCACTTCTCATGTATAATTGCCTGCATATTAGCAAATGACTTAGCGCTACATGAATCAAAGTCTTTTTCGACACAGCTTTATATTAGAACTATGATGAAAGCTCGAAACCCAAGGATGACGGGGTGCTAACATCAGCCAAAGACCCGAAAGTACTGAGGAATGAGAGATGGAAACTAGCATTCCCGTAAAATATTGGTATCCCAAACATGAGACCGACTGGTTTCGTTGACCTATCTAGGAGTCCTGCCAGAAGACGGAATAAACGAGGTAAAGGAAAGAGTATAAAGATTTGTGACGAGGAAAAAAAGGGTGAAGGTTTTCCCCGGGGGAAGCGCATGTCAGAGATCTATAAGGGTAATCGGTGGAGAGTTGAGGTCGGGGGTACAAGAGTGAAGGCCATTGATTTTTTCGCCTGGACAGCGCGAAACAGCACCAGAATGGCCGACTGAGAGTAGTGGAAGGGTATAGGGTTAACTATGGTTTTTAGAAGTTTTTTTTTTTTTTTAATGGAACGAAGAGAATCCGAGTAGACTGATTGACGGAAGGAGAGAAGCCATTCCACGCTAGGGCTCGTCATCCCGATGCTCCGGTGAACGAGAGCCGAATGCCGTACTGGGATAACGCACGGGTGAGGAAGTCGATCAGAAGCACCTTGAATGCATCTGAAGGTGAGTGGGGCCCACAGTTATGGCCTCCACTGTATATCGCGATCATAGATAACATTATTCGCGAACAGCGGGCCTCAAAACTGCTCGGTCTTCAGCTGCTGAAGCGAAGGACGGACGGAATTCCATCAGCGCAACACGCACTCTGTTTATAGAATTCGCTGTCTTGTCGGCGTAGATGCTACACCAGTGAGTCACACTCAGCTCCAGAGGCTAAAATTGCGGAACAGCAGAAACAATATAATAAACCTGGCGGTTGGGGGGGGGGTTTGTAATTGGTAATTTCGGTAGAAATAATTTTGTACCGACCTATGTACGACACAGGTCGTTTATCTCAGTCATCACCTACGCAGCACGCTACAGGAGAGGCTCATGCATACATCGAGCAGCTCAGAGTACGGAAACCGTTTAAATAGAGAATTAATAATATATAAAAAAATGGAATATCTGACACTTAAATATATACTAACGTGACAGCGCAAAGGCAGTTCATATCTGAAGGCGGCATTTGAATACTGCTGGCACATTTCTACACGAGTCTGCCCCAATTTTCTATACTACGGGGGCCGCGGTGGTGGCTCTGAATAATTACAGGTAAGCCACTAGTCAGGGGCTGGGAAGCCGTGGTTTTTGTTCACGCATGATGTAGCGACACCTCGCGGAAATTACCAGAACCAGCGAGCGGTCGAATCAGTCCCTTCGCACTCGTGTTCGTTGTTCAGGTGTCACTCTCCCTGAACGTGGCTGTCTTCTGTCTCACCGCCCCGCCCCATCTACCGCCGTCACCCTGACATATTTTACGGTCGCACGTGAATGTTTTTTTAGGGTCCACACCCTCTTTTGTGAGGAACCGCATCACGGCTCTTTGTTTCCACACACTATTCAAAGTGAACTCCATTTTGCAGTGGCCACCGTGCTGCCACCTGTGGAGCAACAGCGAAACTACTGCTGCAATTAGGCAGAGGCGACTAGCATCAAGTATCAATGTAAATAGATAAAGTCACAGGCCGCTCCGGAAAAAAGTGATTTTCCTTTAATTGATTAATTAAAGTTCATTACTTTCGGTAAGACCCTCATATATTACTAATTATTTCTCTAGTTGCTGAAAAAAAAAATTTCTTTAAAGCATTGTTTTTCTATCTCTTCTTCTTTTCTCTTCTTCTTCTCTTCTCTTCTTATTATTATTATTAGTATTAATTATTATTATATTATTATTATTATTATTATTATTATTATTATTATTATTATTTATTATTGCATGTTACACAATTCTTCTGATTGGTGATATATTTATTTTGAATAAACTGCATATCTTTGAAAAAACTTAGAGTATTAATACAAATCCACGTATTTAATCCTATTCTTATTATTCATGGTATTAAGACAATTCAATTTATAATCTAGTTTTATTTTAACAAGTTCGGGTTTGTTTTAAAAAAAAAATTTAAAGCAAGAATAACCGATCAACAACTCAAAATAATCTGTAAGTATTACAATTATTCTTTAAAATCTATGCACAGATTACAGAGAATTATAAATATAAAAAAAAAAAATAATAGACAGCGTCAATAAATAAATATCAATTAAATAATTAGAATAGTGCGTGAATAATAATTAGCATAAATATTTCCAATCAGTTTCACAATGTAAGAATAAACAGAATATTAGATTAATAACAGATCGGCGAAGAACTGTTGAGTAATATTAAAGAACACACAACGAAGAAGCTCTTACGTCGATATTTAGTGGCTAAACTTCTATTGACCCTTCACCGATATTTCGTGTCGTAGTTCCAAGATTTACAGAAGAACCGATATTATTGGCGACGACTCACAATCCACACGAAACACGATAGTTTAACAGCATTCAAGTCACGACTCCTGTTGCCCTGACAACGATGTTAAAAAAAAGTTTAAAAAACGTCTTCTATCTCTCTTAATAATTGGGCTATCCGTTGGTGTTTCACTGTTGGCTTTTTTTTTTTTTTCGGAAAGCGACAAATAAGGGCAGGCGACGGGGTAACAGGGGTCGTTCTGGGTCAGTACCCGGAGGAGCCATCTCTTGCAGCACAAGCACCAGATGACCTATTTGGCATTGGCCCAATAAGATTTTGTATCAGAGTTTTCTTCCATCTGCATGAGAGCTTCGTCGTCTAATTCCATCCTATAGGCAGGTTTCTGTCAGCTAAAAATACCCGTTGCTTCGCAAGCGGGACTTCGGGGTACCTACAGAAGAAGTCGAACGAATGCCATCGTCCTTTTTTATGGGTCCGCGATACTCACCTTCTCCATACTTGACCGCGGTCTGTAGACACTAAGGGTAAGGTTCTTCGTTAGATCTTAGGTGCCACCCTTAAAAACACGCCGCCAATACTCAAGGGTCTTGCGAGATATGTCAAAACGCTTTCCTATTGGACAGAAAGGGGTTTTCCATATTTGACCGCGGTCTGTAGACACTAACGGCAAGGTTCTTCGTTAGATCTTAGGTGCCACCCTTAAAAACACGCCGCCAATACTCAAGGGTCTTGCGAGATATGTCAAAACGCTTTCCTATTGGACAGAAAGGGGTTTTCCATATTTGACCGCGGTCTGTAGACACTAACGGCAAGGTTCTTCGTTAGATCTTAGGTGCCACCCCTTAAAAACACGCCGCCAATACTCAAGGGTCTTGCGAGATATGTCAAAACGCTTTCCTATTGGACAGAAAGGGGTTTTCCATATTTGACCGCGGTCTGTAGACACTAAGGGTAAGGTTCTTCGTTAGATCTTGGGTGCCACCCCTTAAAAACACGCCGCCAATACTCAAGGGTCTTGCGAGATATGTCAAAACGCTTTCCTATTGAACAGAAAGGGGTTTTCCATATTTGACCGCGGTCTGTAGACACTAACGGCAAGGTTCTTCGTTAGATGTTAGGTGCCACCCTTAAAAACACGCCGCCAATACTCAAGGGTCTTGCGAGGTATGTCAAAACGCTTTCCTATTGGACAGAAAGGGGTTTTCCATATTTGACCGCGGTCTGTAGACACTAACGGTAATGTTCTTCGTTAGATCTTAGGTGCCACCCCTTAAAAACACGCCGCCAATACTCAAGGGTCTTGCGAGATATGTCAAAACGCTTTCCTATTGGACAGAAAGGGGTTTTCCATATTTGACCGCGGTCTGTAGACACTAACGGTAAGGTTCTTCGTCGTTAGATCTTGGGTGCCACCCCCTTAAAAACACGCCGCCAATACTCAAGGGTCTTGCGAGATATGTCAAAACGCTTTCCTATTGGACAGAAAGGGGTTTTCCATATTTGACCGCGGTCTGTAGACACTAAGGGTAAGGTTCTTCGTTAGATCTTGGGTGCCACCCCTTAAAAACACGCCGCCAATACTCAAGGGTCTTGCGAGATATGTCAAAACGCTTTCCTATTGAACAGAAAGGGGTTTTCCATATTTGACCGCGGTCTGTAGACACTAACGGCAAGGTTCTTCGTTAGATCTTAGGTGCCACCCTTAAAAACACGCCGCCAATACTCAAGGGTCTTGCGAGGTATGTCAAAACGCTTTCCTATTGGACAGAAAGGGGTTTTCCATATTTGACCGCGGTCTGTAGACACTAACGGTAATGTTCTTCGTTAGATCTTAGGTGCCACCCCTTAAAAACACGCCGCCAATACTCAAGGGTCTTGCGAGATATGTCAAAACGCTTTCCTATTGGACAGAAAGGGGTTTTCCATATTTGACCGCGGTCTGTAGACACTAAGGGTAAGGTTTTTCGTTAGATCTTAGGTGCCACCCCTTAAAAACACGCCGCCAATACACAAGGGTCTTGCGAGATATGTCAAAACGCTTTCCTATTGGACAGAAAGGGGTTTTCCATATTTGACCGCGGTCTGTAGACACTAAGGGTAAGGTTTTTCGTTAGATCTTAGGTGCCACCCTTAAAAACACGCCGCCAATACACAAGGGTCTTGCGAGATATGTCAAAATGCTTTCCTATTGGACAGAAAGGGGTTTTCCATATTTGACCGCGGTCTGTAGACACTAACGGCAAGGTTCTTCGTTAGATCTTAGGTGCCACCCCTTAAAAACACGCCGCCAATACTCAAGGGTCTTGCGAGATATGTCAAAACGCTTTCCTATTGAACAGAAAGGGGTTTTCCATATTTGACCGCGGTCTGTAGACACTAACGGCAAGGTTCTTCGTTAGATCTTAGGTGCCACCCTTAAAACACGCCGCCAATACTCAAGGGGTCTTGCGAGGTATGTCAAAACGCTTTCCTATTGGACAGAAAGGGGTTTTCCATATTTGACCGCGGTCTGTAGACACTAACGGTAATGTTCTTCGTTAGATCTTAGGTGCCACCCCTTAAAAACACGCCGCCAATACTCAAGGGTCTTGCGAGATATGTCAAAAACGCTTTCCTATTGGACAGAAAGGGGTTTTCCATATTTGACCGCGGTCTGTAGACACTAACGGCAAGGTTCTTCGTTAGATCTTAGGTGCCACCCCCTTAAAACACGCCGCCAATACTCAAGGGTCTTGCGAGATATGTCAAAACGCTTTCCTATTGGACAGAAAGGGGTTTTCCATATTTGACCGCGGTCTGTAGACACTAAGGGTAAGGTTCTTCGTTAGATCTTGGGTGCCACCCCTTAAAAACACGCCGCCAATACTCAAGGGTCTTGCGAGATATGTCAAAACGCTTTCCTATTGAACAGAAAGGGGTTTCCATATTTGACCGCGGTCTGTAGACACTAACGGCAAGGTTCTTCGTTAGATCTTAGGTGCCACCCTTAAAAACACGCCGCCAATACTCAAGGGTCTTGCGAGGTATGTCAAAACGCTTTCCTATTGGACAGAAAGGGGTTTTCCATATTTGACCGCGGTCTGTAGACACTAACGGTAATGTTCTTTCGTTAGATCTTAGGTGCCACCCCTTAAAAAACACGCCGCCAATACTCAAGGGTCTTGCGAGATATGTCAAAACGCTTTCCTATTGGACAGAAAGGGGTTTTTCCATATTTGACCGCGGTCTGTAGACACTAACGGTAAGGTTCTTCGTTAGATCTTGGGTGCCACCCCTTAAAAACACGCCGCCAATACTCAAGGGTCTTGCGAGATATGTCAAAACGCTTTCCTATTGGACAGAAAGGGGTTTTCCATATTTGACCGCGGTCTGTAGACACTAAGGGTAAGGTTCTTCGTTAGATCTTGGGTGCCACCCCTTAAAAACACGCCGCCAATACTCAAGGGTCTTGCGAGATATGTCAAAACGCTTTCCTATTGAACAGAAAGGGGTTTTCCATATTTGACCGCGGTCTGTAGACACTAACGGCAAGGTTCTTCGTTAGATCTTAGGTGCCACCCTTAAAAACACGCCGCCAATACTCAAGGGTCTTGCGAGGTATGTCAAAACGCTTTCCTATTGGACAGAAAGGGGTTTTCCATATTTGACCGCGGTCTGTAGACACTAACGGTAATGTTCTTCGTTAGATCTTAGGTGCCACCCCTTAAAAACACGCCGCCAATACTCAAGGGTCTTGCGAGATATGTCAAAACGCTTTCCTATTGGACAGAAAGGGGTTTTCCATATTTGACCGCGGTCTGTAGACACTAAGGGTAAGGTTTTCGTTAGATCTTAGGTGCCACCCCTTAAAAACACGCCGCCAATACACAAGGGTCTTGCGAGATATGTCAAAACGCTTTCCTATTGGACAGAAAGGGGTTTTCCATATTTGACCGCGGTCTGTAGACACTAAGGGTAAGATTCTTCGTTAGATCTTGGGTGCCACCCCTTAAAAACACGCCGCCAATACTCAAGGGTCTTGCGAGATATGTCAAAACGCTTTCCTATTGAACAGAAAGGGGTTTTCCATATTTGACCGCGGTCTGTAGACACTAACGGCAAGGTTCTTCGTTAGATCTTAGGTGCCACCCTTAAAAACACGCCGCCAATACTCAAGGGTCTTGCGAGGTATGTCAAAACGCTTTCCTATTGGACAGAAAGGGGTTTTCCATATTTGACCGCGGTCTGTAGACACTAACGGTAATGTTCTTCGTTAGATCTTAGGTGCCACCCCTTAAAAACACGCCGCCAATACTCAAGGGTCTTGCGAGATATGTCAAAACGCTTTCCTATTGGACAGAAAGGGGTTTTCCATATTTGACCGCGGTCTGTAGACACTAACGGTAAGGTTCTTCGTTAGATCTTGGGTGCCACCCCTTAAAAACACGCCGCCAATACTCAAGGGTCTTGCGAGATATGTCAAAACGCTTTCCTATTGAACAGAAAGGGGTTTTCCATATTTGACCGCGGTCTGTAGACACTAACGGCAAGGTTCTTCGTTAGATCTTAGGTGCCACCCTTAAAAACACGCCGCCAATACTCAAGGGTCTTGCGAGGTATGTCAAAACGCTTTCCTATTGGACAGAAAGGGGTTTTCCATATTTGACCGCGGTCTGTAGACACTAAGGGTAAGGTTTTTCGTTAGATCTTAGGTGCCACCCCTTAAAAACACGCCGCCAATACACAAGGGTCTTGCGAGATATGTCAAAACGCTTTCCTATTGGACAGAAAGGGGTTTTCCATATTTGACCGCGGTCTGTAGACACTAAGGGTAAGGTTTTTCGTTAGATCTTAGGTGCCACCCTTAAAAACACGCCGCCAATACACAAGGGTCTTGCGAGATATGTCAAAATGCTTTCCTATTGGACAGAAAGGGGTTTTCCATATTTGACCGCGGTCTGTAGACACTAACGGCAAGGTTCTTCGTTAGATCTTAGGTGCCACCCCTTAAAAACACGCCGCCAATACTCAAGGGTCTTGCGAGATATGTCAAAACGCTTTCCTATTGGACAGAAAGGGGCTTGCTGCACTCTCTGCAGCCAAGAGGGTGATGATGACGCCGGACCGTTGCAAAAGAGATGTCAGCAAGAGAATCTCGACGCTGGGTGCGGCTAGTGTCGAGTACCGGCGCGTTCTTCTCGTGGTGTCACGGGTGGAGGCCCTTGCAGCAACGTTTTCCACTATCCCCAGTCTACAGAAAAAACAACAACAACAAATATAAATATTTAAAGGAACAAATTATTAAAATAGAACTAGTTACCGAGTTCGTGAGGTGCAGGGGTAAAGCTTGCCTAACGACTCGCTCTGGAGAACCTTCCTGGCACAGCTTCTTCTCATTCCCCTTTTTCCTGGTCGGCTTCGTAAGTTTCCTCCCCACATCAAAAAAGTCGGTTCGCTTTCGGGTACCGCGGAAGGGTCATGGGAGTCTAAGTCCGTCTCTGGTCATAGACGTGATGCAGGACACTCTGGGACCCTCCTCACCCGGAAGTAACACGAGATGCCGCTGCTGATATTACGTATATAAATCCTGATCCGCATTTTGCTCTTTGACTCATTGACCCTTCCAAACCCAATTAGGGAGGCGAGACGCCATTATGAGGCCATTTTATCCGACTCGCTCGCGCTAGGCACCGGGGGGCCCCTTGGCGCCGTTATTGCGAGATAATGGCGTGAGCTAACGTCGGTGGGCAGCAGCATCGGACATCATCGCTTCCGACAAAAGTCTCTCGGGGTGAAGTCGAGTGGCTGCGATTTATTAGAAAGCAACAACACCTGCCCCCCTCTCCGCCACAAGCGATAATACACGACGCCACGATGGTTCTGCTGACCCACCGCATCGTGTGCTTAGTACGCTAGGCTAACGGAGATTTATGCCCTTGGTGTCGATCCCACATAAAAGGAGCAAACGACGCAATAAAAAGCAACAACAACAACTGACACACCCCACGTGACTTTTCAAAATTGTCACCTGTTAAGGCCGAGGCAGGTAAATGTGTTAATTAGATTTAAACGCGGAAAGAAGAAGAAGAAAAAAAGAAGGGTCCAACATCCTCTTTAGAGCGCCCCAAAAGCGCTTATTAGATTCGGACTGCGTGATATCTTGATACCGGATGATATCACGGCATTTCGGTGGGTCTGCACACTTTAATATATACTCTCGGGGCTGGGGGGAGGGGAGCCGCTGCGAACACCGAGGTAAAGTCTGGGCAGGAGACAGAAGAAAGAAACGGTCGACGGACGATTAGAACAAGTTACGAAAACCCACGCCCCTGTCGCCTATCGTCAGGGTGTCAGTTCCTTTGCCGAGTCCATCTGCACACACCAGCGAAGGTTCTGAACGTAGCTCATTCGCGGCCGCGCTCGTACAAGCACTTGACCCGCTGCGCCCGTTCGGCAAGGGTTAAATCCAAGAAGAAGAAATGACCCACTCGTCTTTCTCTCTCTCCCCCCCACCTTTTTTTTTTAGAAAGTCCCCAAATCCAATTTCCTAAGGTTTGTCCACGTAATAATACGCCACCGGAACCGTAGTATTTATGCTTCATTTCTGGTCGCAGTCGATTTTGTTCCACAACCAAAGATCTTACAATATACAGCGGTAGCCAAAAATTGGTGCATCTCTCGTCGTAATTCTGAGTGTAATTATAGCACGACTGATACACTATATTCTTGCACTTGTTTTGTTTCTAATTTATCATTATATATATATAAATTTTTTTTAGGATAACATTCCCCGGTTAAAACAACGTAGAGATGCACATTTATTAAAAGGTTTATTGCTGCGTTACTCTGTAGTTACACCTTTACAAGACGTGAGTATATTAAAGGCGCTTGGCACGGGTGTGTATCAGAGCAAGGTATTTCTCTTTTCCCCCTCCGATTCAGCGCACGATGAACACCTCAGGTGGGTCGAATAATTTTGGCCGCCTTTGTATTTTATAACAGGCGAACCATTCTGATGCCCGAAGAATGCGAAAAAAAAAAACAGCAACAACAATGAAGACGAAAACAAAGGAATGGGTACGTGCAGGAAATACATCTCACACGGCCCGCTCGCCCAAACACCCAGCAGACAAACAGGAAGCTGCTTCCGCGCCCCGAATTCATCTGGTTTTCTTCCCCTATTATGAGTTTGTTGTCACCAAGCCGCTCGCGGTTGACGATGAAGCTTAGGGAACATCCTTTTGGGTCAACAAGCGGAAGTGGTGTCAGGCCGGTCACGTGTAGGTTAATCCAATTAATTGGCTTGGGTGCCGCGTAGCGGAAAATTCCAGGTCGTAATTCAGTCTGATAAGAAGTTCTAGAAGCTGCGACGCCAAACCCTAAAGATTTGCTGCTGTTGTTGTTGTTGTTGTTTTAAACGAAAGGAAGAATTTCCAGTCGGGGTCTTTAAAAATATTAATAAATAAATAAAATTAGCAGCGAAGAATTAGAGAAGTTTTGGGTTGTATTCACGCCCCTATAAAGAGCCGAATTATCGCCCCTTCTCACAGATCGTGTATTGCGACCACAGCTGCTGTATAAGATGAAACAGCACGAGTAACCCCCTTTTTCCTCTGCGTGTCTGAGGCTAGAGATATTTGGGGTTCTCGGGCGGGTGCCTTCCTCGACGGCTTGTCAACGGCCATAATCAGCGGTAGAGCAGACGGGAAACGTCGACAGGTCCCGCCGAACCTGTGCGAAGAGCCGACGAGTGGCTTAAAGGGGGTTTTCAATAAACCTTGGCGATGATCGGTGGGGATGAGGGTATGGAGGGGCAGGTCCCCTTCAGTCCGATTGTCTACGAATGACGGTTGGACGGGGTTTGTGAAGGGAGCAGGGAGAGGGCGGAAACAGTTGGATGCGATCGTTCAAAAAGCTTTTTGCGCTTAGAGTGGAACTAGCTGAGAGGGTTGGAGGAAAACGGGAACGCAAACGTGATTTTATGGTTACCGGTGGACTCGGCCCCAGACGTACACTCGGAGGGGGAGGGGACAGCGACTAACAGAGTGCCGTCTGACGAGCGAGATTTCGCTCCGGCAGTAATCGTCAGAAGAGAAGCGCCGTCTGATGGAGGGAAGACGTCGCAGCTCTTTCGATGACAGACATAAGCACTGGGGGCGCTCAGAAGTTTCGGCCCGCCCCACAATGCACCGCCGATCGTCACGACAGCTGTTGTACGAACTACTGCAGAAGGCGGCAACGAACGCCCCCTGCGCCAAGGTGTGTGTATGTGAGGGGCTTCCCTTAAATAAAGATTCTGCTATCGTGAAGAAGTCTGAAATAGAAGGACTGCCCCCTCGTTTACGCCTTGACGGCGTTGTTACAAGCGTAAGCCGGCGGAACAGCCTAGCCTCCAGAAGCCTAAGTGACCATCCATGGCAAAGAAATTAGCCTATGATAAGTAGATAAGTCGTGAATTAATCCGAGCAGCTCATTTATCGATCCGGATGGCCGTAGGTTGGCCGTTGCAGCTCGCGTTATTAGCCGACTGACAAAGACTACAATATTACCTATTTACAACACAGCCAATTGTAAAAAAAAGTGTATCCTCTCTACGCCGTCCAGGAGACTTGTACCGTCAAGATGGCCGTCTGGCTGTCACCGAACAGGCCACACACACACCCACACTCACACTCACACTCATTCGCAGTCAACATCCTCACACAATCACTAACCCTGACCCTAACCCATTCACTCACACACTCACTCACACAAACCCACACTCAGTCCCTCACACTCACTCGCACTCAAACTCTCACACTCATTCGCAGTCAACATCCTCACAATCACTAACCCTGACCCTAACCCACTCACTCACACACTCACTCACACAAACCCACACTCAGTCCCTCACACTCACTCGCACTCAAACTCTGACACTCACACTCATTCGCAGTCAACATCCTCACACAATCACTAACCCTGACCCTAACCCACTCACTCACACAAACCCACACTCAGTCCCTCACACTCACTCGCACTCAAACTCTCACACTCACACACCCTCACTCATATACACAGCCTCACACCCCCACTCACACAATCACTAACCCTCACACACACTCGCACTCACCCTCACACAAACTCACACTAACCCTCACACACACTCGCACTCACCCTCACACAAACTCACACTAACCCTCACACACACTCGCACCCTCACTCAAACTCACACTCACCCTCACACACTAATACTTGTTGCCAAAAGTTATCTCAACAAAGTTACTTCTTTCCTTGTACCATCCGGGGACCAAGAAAAGTTCTCAACTATCTGGCGATATTTTAAAATTATTTAGAGTCTCTTTTGCACGAGAAAAGAAAAAGAACATTATTGGTGATGTCTTGTTTACAGCAGTTGAAAGCTTAGTTCTGGTATTTCCCATCCTCCTGTCAGTATTAAGAAACTAATTAAAGAACCCACGTTTTTCGAAGGTGCCAAGCATTGGGATTTAATCGTGAAAGAAAAACAAAGGATCGTATAAACGTCTTAAGCTGGTCGCGAACCCGACACCTGTTGGCTGATAAGTTGGTTAATGTAATATTCAAACCTTCCTATCGGTTAACCGGGTACTGTGTACAGATTATGGGACCCCCCCAACTCTGAGAGTACCCTTCTTCGATGGTCTCTCTTAGAGGATCCAGAGCTGTCGACCCCCCGAGTCGGAAATCACATATGATGAAGATGATCAGTTAACGGGAATATCCATCTTTTACTAAGCTTAACACTGTGAATTCAGTTTGTAGGATTTCGGAGACATGTGGATCTCTTCTTTTGCTCCCCTCCTGATAACCAAACATGCTGCGGTCCCATGACCACGCATAATATTCGCTAATGCTAACTTTTCGTGCTAGTCAAGCTAGCCCCGGCTTCTGTTCGCGTCCACTTCGGTGTTGATGGGCTCTTCTATCTCGCAATGTATTTCTTTCCACGGTCAACAAGCGACAGAGTTTTGCACTCTTAGCAGATATCGAGCGGAACCAGTTGCGTTGACGGATTTCTTAATGTCCACTACCTTCTGTGACTGGTGATAAAACCATTACAATTGTGCTGAGTGGTCAGGGTTTCTTTTAATGTACGGCATCGCAAGAGCCAGCTGGGCTCAGAAAGTTGGTACAGACCATCGTGGGTGGTCTGGCGGCAGGGGACGTCTGGGCTCCACTGAACTGGCTTCTTCGAGAGCGTCCACTTGTCTCCGCAAAGAAACTCGTGCTGTGGAAAAAGCATCGATTTGCGACTTCTCGAACGAATGGGAATCCTTTGTGTACGATTCCATGGACTCACTGTCCGAGAATGAGCGACACGGGGTTGTCTTCAGCATCGCCAGAATGCTCGTGATGGCCGCTCGTTCTATCTATTCTGTTGTGGTCGGGCGTCACAGAGACGATGTTGCTGAATGTGCGCTGCCTCCTGCGATGTCTCAATTAAGTTTTCCAGCTCCTCTTTCAATGCAATCGTTCGCGATCGGGCTGCTCGGCTTTCAGAGAGCTACCCTCCAACTCCGATAGAGGAGATAGAACAGCAGTTCGGTGAACTTGGTGCTGCGCCTCCTATCGGGAGAAAGTGTTGACGACATCGCCTGACATCGAACGAACCTTTCGGATAGATGGGGATTCTTCGAGAACGTCTTCCACGACCGCATCAGTTCTGTGGTGGCATTGAGAGTGTATTTTCTGGGACTTCCTCCGTTAAAGAGGAGGACCCTTCTGTAATAATGTGGGAAAGGGACGAGTTTCGCACGTCTTTGACAGTCTTCCCCTTGAGAATATGTTTCGAGCCAGGCAGCACAGGCGCCTGTGGGAGTTGAGTGAACGTATCGCTGTATACATCGCTCTCGTTCTCTTTCTGTGGCACTGGGCCATACTCGGCTGTTTGTTATCCTACATATTTCTCTAAATAAGCTATTTAATGCATCTACGGTATCCGTCAATTTTCAAAAGAAGTACGAGAACGGAAGATCTTTTTAAAGCATGAACTACTATGTCCAGCCAGAGTTCCCTGAATCATGAAGAATTACCAGAAGGTGGTGCAGTGATTCAAAAGCAACTTACTATGGGACTTAGTGGATTATTTTTTCTTTAGATTAGTGAAAGACTATATTTGTGTAATAGCTTTTAATTAATAGCATTTCACTATAAAATATTTCTTTTCACGGCTGGAACCCGATGATAGCCAATAGGTCAATCGGTGAAGATGACGAGAAGTGTCCGAACTAACCCTATACTTTTATATCTTGCGCACATTTTATCACTACGCCAGAATCCGGCTATTCTACCAACTGATGTCGTTGGTCAACTTACAAGAAAAGTTAATACAATAACACGTGCTGCTTCTGCTGCTAATCCGTATTCCAACGCTGAGAGAAGCGTTTAAAGTTAATATTAAAAAAATGTCGTGTCGAGGAACAGCAGTACGCATGTGCATTAACTTACTGCTTAACGTATCACGATATATATATTTATTTTAATGCCTTGGAAAAGCTGCCATCATGATAATCAACATCCCGCCATTTGCAAACAAAGAGAGAGGTTCACTGACATCCACACCAGGGAGATGCTCTCGACTAATCTGTCATGCGTACGCATCTCTTCCTTCTTTTTTTTTCAAAAACACGACAGCCGGGAAAATCGGTACCCCGACCGAGACGACAAATATTTTGATGAAGGAGTCTGGCCTTTATTCTTGCTAAAAATGGCTTCAGGATCTGACGTCAAGTTGTTAAGTGATGTGATGTCAGGATGTGCTCATTGAATAGCCACGGGCAATGAAGTTTTCTTTGCGCACAATCGGCCACTGAAAGCAAACACTGAAGCTGCGATGTCAACCGCACAGACATTGGGCATTCCAATTAGGGGCCTGCTTCCCCCCCCCTTCCTGTGAAGAAGGCGGCTTCTTGCCTTCCGATCTATGAGCTTAAGACATTTGCTCCCACTAAAAAAGTATCTGAAACTTGCGGGAATTACTCTCTCTCTCTCCTCTCTCCATCTCTCTCTCTCTCTCTCTCCATCTCTCTCTCCATCTCTCACTCTCTCTCTCTCTCTCTCCATCTCCACCTCTCTTCTCTCTCATCTCTCTCTCTCTCTCTCTCTCTCTCTTCTCTCTCTTCTCTCTCTCTCTCTCTCTCTCTCCATCTCTCTCTCTCTCTCTCTCTCTCTTCTCTCTCTCTCCATCTCTCTCTCTCATTTACATAAATGCGATACGATATTGTACCTGATTGCTGCTTACTTTCTTTTCTGTGTAGCATTTCTCCTTTCCGCATTATTTATATCGGTATACACTAGAACCTCGACGGGGACAGGGGATACAACAAAAATTCATTCGTTCTGCTGCAGTCCCTTCCTTTCTCACTGTGGAAAAAACCCTGATTCGCAGCAAACCGCTGTCAGGTTCCAAATTACCAACAGTGCAGATCAATATCAATTCCACTATTTCGCCAATTTACCAAACCGGTGCCGCCTATTGATTCTCTTAAGTAAATTAGTTCCAAACGGTGCCCTCTGCTTGTACGACTATTTAATTATTAATAATTCTTACGTATTTCGAGTTTGTGGATCTGCGACTAATGTGTGAGCGAGCAGGTAAATTAAATCTGTTTTAATGACACTCAACAGGCGAACAACAACCACACGCGGTGATGTACTTGGTCTGTTATCGGGCCTCATCGTGTGATCGCTGTTGTTGCCGACGGCCGCAAACTGATACCTGCGTAGATCGAGAGCCTCCCGGTGTCGACGGACGAGGCGTCCACCCCTCTCCCTCGCGGAGGGCATTTAAAAGGTGAGTGCGCGAAGTCCCGTTGAAGAGGAAGAACAAAAAAAAAAAAAAAACTTTTTATTTTTAAAGAGCCGATGGAGGGAAACCGAAGAAGATGAAAGCGAAAAGCCACCTGTGCCCGCCCGCCGTCTGAAAGAGCTATTTTAATAGGTCCCGTTTTGATCCAGCGGCTGAGATTCGGTCGTAAAATGGTGACCAAGTGGGGACTCAGGTCCGTCCGGCAGGGGACTGGACCACAAATCGCTGTTAATGGTCTCCCGTTGGTGATCGCCCTTTGTGTTCAAATGGCGGCACGTAGAAATTCGTGTCTGCGATCTTTTAGGCCTCAACTATTATTATTATTATTATTATTATTATTATTATTATTATTATTATATTATTATTATATTATTATTATTATTATTATTATTTTATATTATTATTATTATTAAAAACAAATGCCATTCTCATATTTGCTATCATGCAGAAGCGAGACCGTTTAGTAGAAGAAAGAATGCGGAAGTGACTCGAAACTCACCTTGTTTGTTACACTGCCTTCGCAAAAAACACCAACAACAAGCCACACACACACACACACACACCACGCGCGCGCGCGCGCATCACGTGACGGGAGAAATTTATCCCCCCTTTGATATCCCTTTCCGACTATTTTCCCCAGCGCTACTGAAACCCCACAGCGGACATTCGGACGTCACACGTCTCGGTCTCGTCTCGCAGTATCGCCCCCACCCGAGTCCTTACTGAGGTGACCGGCATAGTTTATAAAAGCTAACCACTAACTCGGTGGTTGTGTACTAACTACATCATGCTCTCTCTGGATTACACCTTTTATTAATAATTACATCAACCTTTTCCCTATAATTACCTAATATGTCTGCAATTACACACTCTCTCTGGATCACGCCATCTCTCTGGATCACGCCATCTCTCTATAATTACGTCATCTCTCCTCTCACTCTTCCTCTGGGCCGTATTTCGGTTGCAATTCTTGGTCTCGTTCCTGTTTGTTCTGAACACACGCTTACCTTTGTCGCACTGTCTGTAGTCCAAGCCCTTGTTATAAACATTTTCGCTTATTTATTGATATGAATGTAAAGCGGTGATTCATGAATGAAATAATTCATCTGCCCAAAACAAAGATCTTTTGACATTAAAAGTCTTGTATGAAAAAGATAAAAATATATTTTAAAAAATATTTCCATACAGTTATATTTTAGCACGCATGTAATTATATGCACTAATAAAATGATTATATACAATATGACAGAAGAGACTGATGAATCCCAAATAATGTTAATTGTCTTTTTAGTTTTCATCTTTCTCTTTTCAATATTTTATTTACATTAATTAATTTTCATTTCTGTAATTCTCACTCTTTATTCTTTCTTCGTTTCTCAGCTTTCCTTCTTTATTCATTAGATTTTTGCTCTTAATTTCTATAATTCCAGTTACCTTTTCTTTCAATTAACACCTTTACAGTAATTAAAAACAATTGTTTTTCTAAATTCTCTCTTCATATGACTTTCTCCCTTCCTCTCTCATTTATGGCTTCTCGTTTTTTCTCTCTCCGTTATCTGTCAACATTCCTTCTTTCCGTTCTTCCATCCTCCTCCTCCAGGAACTGAAGATGTGTATTTTCCTGTGTAAATTAATCTTTCTACCTGACCATTGTTCGCCATCAAACGAAGACAACAGAAACTATATTTTTATATATATATATATTTTCTTCTCCGTAATGTTATCTTTGGCTTTATGCTATCATTTTTTTTGCTATTTATTTATTTGCATGATCCTGTTTACCATATTTATTTTTCACATTAATATTCATCATCTACCTCTTCTTCCCTTTCTGCTATTATCACTCCATATATATATATATATATATCCTCGGTCCAAGTTGATTCCTGGGGGGCACCGCCTACTGCTGCTCTCATCAAACAGGACTAACAACTTATAATATTCACCTCAACCGAGGTTTCCTTTTATTAGTTACCTTCATTGCTTATCTCCGATGTTTATCCTTTCTCCTGGTAACCTAACTCTGCCGGTTGCGGTTTGAACTCCACCTTAGAGTCTATTCCGGGTCAGCAGGACTCTCTTCTTCAAAGTCGCTGGGAATGTCTCTAATCGTTTATCCAGGCCCTAATAACCTCACCGCTAAAGCTCCTCTCCCTCTCTCGTTTGAGGTTTTCCTGTTACACCCATCAACCACTTATCAACACCTTTCTTTGCGATTTTCCAATCTTTACTCTTTTATTTCTACCTCATTCACCCCCACTTGTCTTCGCAGGGGAAGGGTGTCTATTTTAACCAACCGGGGACCTTCCTTGCCGATGCTATCATCGCCATTACCGTTAATTAGAGACCTTTAAATACCACTCACACGAAAAGCCTGCGACTGCACATTCGGGGGATTTAATTGGCTTCTATGCGTTCGGAGGAAGGTAGCGTACTCGCTTGTCATAGTGGCGGCTGGTGGGGGGTTCGGTCTTCACTGGATGCGGCTGTTTGATGTTTAGTCAACGACCTGATTCCTCTCGCTCTTCTCGAGGTAATGGGACCGTCTCGGCTGTAACAGGTTCTCGAAGCCAGAAGACCGAGCCGACTCCTACTCACGTGCAGTGCGATGACAGGAATGTCTGCCTCTGCCTGATAGATGCAAGTCTCCATTCGTCGTTCACTGAAGAAACCTTTCCGGACTAAGAAAGATACATAGGCCGGGTGGGGGTGGGGTTGGAGACGGACAAAGAGTCTGTCAACAACAAAAGTAAGCTTCAGGGACAATCGGCTCCTTGAGAAGCTTAACAAGTCTATAAATCCGACTCCCGCGTGCCAAAAATATGAACACCCCCCTCGTGTTCCTCGCGCATCCAAGGGCAAAAAGGAGATTTTAACGTAATAACTACAATTAAGCATTATTCTGATACTCATAGGATCTCTGTACTAAATATCCCCAACGTAGTAATTTACTGTGAAGATGCGAGTATTAGTAACGAGGCAGTAAACATTAATAAATACACGCTGGTTGAAGAATATTATCTTAACGGAAGATGTACGTCTACGAAAATTCATAAATTGCAGTGGTCGAAACCATTTCCAGGGATGCAGTACCCCTGACATCCACCTATGCTGAACATCTTTGACGGTTGTTATTTATAAAGTTATTTACATAAGCGACTACCTTTCTCCTAAAAACTTATAACTCTAGAGAGAATGAGTGTAGCTCAATTCGAGCCGTTATCCGAATTAGACAAAAGAGCTCGAAGACTTACGTAGCTAATTTTATATATAAATAAATAATTAAGCAATAAGTTTTTGTCTAATCTACTAATTTGTATTAAGTCAGAGATCTAGATCCCTTTTCTCAGAAAAAAAATTTAAAAAAAAATTTTTTTCTCTCTCCCTTTCTCAAGAGCGGGAAAGGGAATTAATTCTCTGAAAAATGTCTTCGAATCGACGAGGCGAATAATTTAGAAAAAAAGGGGCCTCGGGCGCTGCTTTGAGACGGAAATAGCAACAACTCGGTAGAAATTTAAAAGAATGTTGCAAGAATGAAAAAAAAAAAGAGAGAAAATATCAAATAAATATTTAATTGCCGGTTAGCTTGCTTTTTCTTTGTTTGCTTGTTTATTTTCTTCTTGGTATGCAATTTTAGCAAATTCTTTGAGATTCTAAGACGATGCGCATGCTCAAAATATTCCGAACATCTCTACCGGTTTATGGGATAATAAGGGCGCCCCGGGTATGTTTATCTACAGTGTCATTGAAAATTAAAACGATTTTCGGATAAACAAATATCTGCGTGGATGTGTCGAAATGGAATATTTCTTTTTGACAGGATAAGAATATTAAATTAAAGGGGTTGCCAGAGAAACTGGAAACTGGCAATAATATGGCGTGAACGTTATGAAGAGTAACTCAGATGCTTTGGTTTTATTTAATATTTAGAAGAATCCCAGTAACAGCAAGAAAAAAAAAGGGGGGTCTTGGATAGAGGTTTATTTGTCATGTAATATAGATACTTATACTGGTTTTGTGCACTTTCCGAATAGTACAACAGTGAACACATCTCGCCTACGCCACGAAGATACCAACCTGGCGAGTAATGGTGGCATTTTGAGATCAAACTGACTTATACACATAGTATACTTCGTGTATCAGATGTACCAAGTCAAATATTGTACAAGCGAGTAATTGTCGCAATTTTGGGAACCATTCGACTTATACAAAGAGTATATTTCATGTATCAGATAATCTAGGTCAATTATTCATAGTTAAACTTGGGAGAGTAAACACCGTGGGCTGACTGACTTCCGGGTAGACGAAGTTCCGAAGATGGGGCTAACAGCTCACCTTGTAACTCAGAATTAGGAACACAGCCTTTGGTTTAAATTGCGCCGATTAGCTGATCTTTGAACAAATAGTCGATGTGCCGAAATAAGCATTGCAGATTATGCGGGTGAGCTGACCATCAGCGATTAACAGCCGAAGTAGATGATTCCGTGAACCATATAATAACGGGCACAGGTCAAAGCAGGGTTGCCCCCCCCTTTTCAAGAAGTACCTGTGTAAGATTTAAAGAAGAATATGTGAATCGCAAGATTAAAAAAAACAAAACAAAAACAATAAAATCTAAGTATGATACCCAGTAAAAAGGATAGGTCGTTTTCTCTTGTTGTATCCATAATATGCCGTAAAACAAAACGGGATCTGACAACTTTGAGCGGTTATGGGGTTAATCTGTTTTTTTATTCTTCAGTCAACAACAAATAAAAAAATTTTTTTTAAAAAAACGAATAGAGGTGTTTCGGGAACCCGGAGGGACCAATTATACGTCGATCAAAAGCTCAGATTCTCTGGTTTGTCAGGGAATCGGAACCATTCGATGAATCCACTGGTATCTTTGACGAAAATCCGAAAACAGCGGAGAAGGT
Source organism: Nautilus pompilius (assembly GCA_018389105.1). Lineage (NCBI taxonomy): Eukaryota > Metazoa > Mollusca > Cephalopoda > Nautilida > Nautilidae > Nautilus > Nautilus pompilius. Next base: position 40,381 of record JACATO010002738.1, read on the forward strand.
CGTCGCAGAGCCGCCGAGATCTGTGATCCTTCAAACAGCGGAAATCCAGTGGATTTAGATCGGACGTGGCGACGGCGGCCAATCGCTCTCGTATACAAAGTCCGGAAAACTCTCGGGCAATCATCGTTCGAGTCATGTAGACAGCCGCGTGTCGTCCTGTTGCAGTGTCCGGGTGACTGGCTTCAAACGAGGCCTTCGCGAAAATGTCTTTCTTTTCTCTCTCTCTTTTTTTAATAAATTTTTTTCGCATTGTTTCTGATGTTTTGAGAGGAAACCCTCCCCCCTCCAACGGAGCTCGTCCGTCAGCGGTGTGGTGCCAGCCCCGACCGGCGCCCGACTTTCGTGTTAGCATCGGACGGGGGAGAGATCCGACGACAAACTAAACGCGGCCATTCCGAATGCTAAACGACGGATCGATCGCGAACTTTCGCTCATCCGGAAAACAGGAAGCGCGACTGATGGCTGTTTGTGAGCCGGTTCCTGAGTCGACCAAAAGAACGATCCGGCCGGCTTCGGTTTCAATCGCGCCGCCGGGTTAGTGGGAGGGGAGGAGAGGTCTTCCCCGACTTTGTGAGCTCTTTGCTGACCAATTTCCGGACTTTAAGCTCTTCGACTGTTTACCCTCCCCCTCCTCCTCTCCCTCCTCACGGACCGCTGCCGGTTTCGAGAAATCCGACCGATTATTAATTTTTTAAAGCTTCTTCGTTGAGACCGGTAATCGATCGCCGCGATCTTGGACTTCGAGAAGTTTTGGGAAATCGATAAATGCACCCGTTATATGTATTTCCTTCTAAAGTTTTAACTTTTGAGCGGATGAAATATTTCGTTTTTATTTTTTTTTTGGGGGGGTGGCTTTCCGGTCACGCGTGATTTGAATGAAAAATACACCATGGGGGTGTTTTATAATACACAATCCGGGCCTTCGGTCGACGACACAGTTTGCAATAATTTTGGCCAATCAAAGCCTCAGAACGACTGGACAGAACTTAAATGTACTAAACAAGACTAACTGCAATTCGTTCATTCGTTGCATTTTCATCCAAAAAAAAAAGAAAAAGAAGATCCGCTGGAAAACCAGATTAATTATAAAATGCAGTAAATATTAGCATTTTTTTCCCCCCCCTACGATGTCACGAGACGCGAAACCCTGAATTCGAGTCTGCGCGGAAAAGCAGAAAGTTTCCCTTCGACTGCAGTCCTGTTGCTACATCCCTAGCGCTCATCGCGGTCGCTATTTATTAGGATGGTATCTCTCTTCTTTCCCTTTTCACTTCTAATTCCGTCCGCGTTCTCTCTCCAACGGCTAAATCTTTTTGTTCTGAGCTTTTCTGAAAGAACGACGAAGCCTACACAGTGCCACTGCTGTTTATGATTTTGTCGCCCATAAATGTTAAGAAGAAAAAAAAAACGCTTGATTTTACTGAAAATTTCATAAACTTAACGATAATGGTAAATTATCGAAAGAGAAAGCGTTCAAGGTTATGTGGTAGATTGATAGTTCATCAGTGCGCTATTAAAGGCGATGACTATTTTTGATTACATACACTGGCAGCCATGAATGTGGATTGTTCACTGAAAACAAGATCACGTTTTCTCTTGTAAACTCGCTGTAACATGGCTTGTCTTGCATAGACTGCATTTCCCAATAGTTATATATTCATATACAAATAAATGTTTATTCTAAAAAAACGAATTATATAAAAAATAGGTGTCTGATTGGTTAATACAAAATGTGGATATCATTGTATATATTCTAGAATAGAATGAATATACCATCATGCATTTATTTGCAAACGTATATAACTGAATTTTCAAGCATTTAATGATCGAATTTTAACAGCATAAATTTAAATATATATATATATATTACTATAAGGTAAGCAAAGCTTTATGATACAGTTTAAGCTTTTTAAAGAACATTATTAAATTTCCAGAAGATAACTATGGTACACAAGTATCAAAGGACACAGTTGTTGTTTGTACACCTGCATATGTATTTGTACAGATAGGGAACGAGTAGCAAGTGGAAAATTAGTTTTTATCTGGCATTGAAACAGATGGCAATTAATTAGACCTTTTCTGAACTCGATGAAAAAACAAAAGACGACCGTGTTTTAGACTTCGTGTCTCCCCACGAGGACGTGAGAGATCGATTTTCAGCTTAGCATGCTTTGTTTGGATCTCATAAGAGTTCGACATGACGGATAAGCCATCAGATAGAGAGATTCCCTGGACTGGGCGGCACGCGCTGCCAATCGATCTGCCCATATTGGGATTACATATTACCGAAGATAGGTCATGCAGTTTGCCAGCGAGTTTAGCGATCCAACCCACCGGCCGGAAACAATGGCGGCGACGGGGGGGGGGTAGGCTGGGTTGTCGAACGTCACGCGACATCATTGACTCCCTACCACCCCCCACCTAAGGAAATCGTTGATCCTTATTCCAAGCTATTTTCTAAACTGCGTGGCTTATGTGGACCCCGCACTTCACTTCCGGGCCCCGTAATCCAACGTCCCCCCTCGTCTTTTTCGTTTTGTCGACACCATCGTGGATTTCTCTACTTTCAGTTTTGGTGCAAATGTAAAACAGATGAGCACAGATCAGTCTACGGTTGCATCTGCTACATTCGCATTAAACTAAATTAGCTTCTGCTATTTTGCACGATTTTATTTTGTCCAGATATTATTATTATTATTTGAAGAATGCAATCAGTTGATAAATTAAAATATTCGAATTCCCCAGTCCATTCTCTGCAACGATTACTGGAGACAGGCGTGGATTCGCCGGTTTAATAGCCTCGCGCCGTTGCCGATGAACTCGCATGACCGGAAGTCTTGGAGCAGCCCACCGACGGCGAAAGTGTCATGGCCTGCCGATGAACTCGCATGACCGGAAGTCTTGGAGCAGTCCACCGACGGCGAAAGTGTCACGGCCACTGTGGCACCAGCCGTAAGCGCCTTCCAAACGCTGCAATTCCGTTGCCGCCCTTCCTCTGTTAGAATGAATGCAAATGTGGTTGTTCAAATCACACATAACGCCGCAGGGGTTGGTGGGTGGGTAAGAGGAATTACCTGTTGCACCATGTGGTCAGCCCGATTTACACTTGCGGTTCGGGTCAGGCCCAGGACATAGATGATAATAAAGTAGCCAGGCAGTGTAGTTCTGGCGGTGTGAATGTTGGCGTCACGGAGTTCTTCGAGACCAATAGATATCTCATTTTTTGGAACTGCCTCCTCTCATTCAAATTCATCTGTCGTGTTCCGCCGCCGCCCCCGCCTAATCAGGCTGGAAAGGACGTAGTCGAGGACCAAAAAAAAAGGGCCGACCAGTCTCCACCTCTTTAAACAGGTTCTTTCCGGCCTTCGTTTCCGTGTATAATAAATAAATGCCAGACTCAAAAGGTTTATGCGCTGTAGACTACTATTCAGGTGTCCAAATGGTCATTAGAATAGGAAATAAACCCATTAAAGCGAAGAGTTTTCTAGCGAAACAAACAAAACTGGCAGAGAAAGCGATTATTTTTAGGAAAAAAAAGGTGTGGGGGGTAAATAAATAACAAAGATAAGGTAGTTAAGGGCCTTCGATTCTATTCCCCGAGGAAACCGTTTCTAATTTACAGTTTATAAAAAAAAAATGAAGTAAGTAACAAGTAACACTTCGATTTCATTCGCTCGCCCACTACGTGTGAGTGCAAGAACAACGTCTCTGTTCGGAAAGAACTGATGCAACGATAAGCGCATCCGGCTTCCTGCAGGATGCCTCTTGGTTTTACATAGACACACACACACACACACAAAAATAATTGGTTAATTAATTATTGCAGATAAAATCGCTTCCTTGTTTAACTGGAGGCAAACACTCTCGTCCCGGAGCACTTTGCCGTTGTTGTTATCCTCCCCCCAACCTTTTCCATCATTTGTCGATCGAAAACTAGCTTATCTCTCGACTTCCGTATTACCGAGATAATACAGCGAGTCGCTAGCCTGAAGCCGGAAGTTACGTCAGAAGTTAAAGCAGCAACAACAACAAAAACCGGAGAGAATCCGAGACTAAAACAATGAATGGTTGGCTATATTTCTTTCTTTCTTTCTTCTTTTTTTAAAGAATTTTGTTAAAGTCACTTTTTTTCCTTTTGGTGCCGAATGTGTTTGCTAGGATGAACGATGACAGAATGGCCGAAATAAGAAAAAACAAACAAACTTGCATGTTCTGGCAACGCTGCTGCGCACCGACTCACTTCCGGTCATTTGAGAGAAAAAAACAGATTTGGAGTTGAGGAATTCCTGGAGCAGAGGATTACAAAAGTAACAAACTGAAGCGAGTTGACCAGACAAACTTCGAATAAGTGATCCGCGGTCAGGCCGCCTGCCTAGGGTTAAAACTGAATGATGCGAACAAAATTCTAAATAATCAGCACTGATGGGAGGCTTGCAAGTCAAGTATTCTGCGGTGATTCCATCCGAGAATTGTGGGTGTTCTAGAAAAGTCCTCGGATATTTGAAAGAGTAGCGTAGCATTCAAGATGTGGCGTCTGAATCGTTTTGGAGATTTCTGGGTGAACCGGTACTAAGCATATGCGGAAGCTTACACAGACTTTATAAATTCAGACTGCTCTGAAACATTGGCGAGATTCTAGAACATTGTAAACGTGTTTTTTTTTTTTTTTTTGGAATATCTGAGACTCTTCGGAAATGTGATTCTAGGCATCTCAAACAATATGGAGGTTCCAGTAATATTCTGCACAGTTGTTAAGCATTTCAAAATTTAGCCGCATTTGAAATATTCCAAAGACAGACATCTGCGGAATTGTATTAATGGATAGAACATTCTAGAGATGCTTCTAAATTCCTTTTTTAATATTTAGGCGATCCTGGTACAGTTGGGTGATTTATGGACCATCTTGTATATTCTTAGGACACTTTAGACATTCTGGAATATTCTTAATTTGGAGATAAGTCCCCCCCCCAACGGTACATTGCGATTCTATGTTGATTTCCAAATGGCCGCCTCTTCACTTTCAATCGTGATAAGGTTTAGGTGGGGGGACTGGTGTGAAAATAAGTTGGCGTTTCCTGGTAGCGGCCGGGTTAAGCTAACTTTTAAACTATTTCCCATCTCGACTCGATGGCTCTATGGTTAGCGTGAACGGACCGGCCACGAGTCCGCCCGTTACCAATGCCTCTCGACATCGATTGTAGCAGCCGGGCGCTCGACTCTATAACCTGCGACTTATCGCTACGTGTCACCGGTCGGGACCTAGGAGATTGCGAGTTACCAAATGCCACGGAACGGCAATCTCTCGAGTCATTTATTATCTAGGAAAGGTGGTTTCGACAATTCAATTAGGGGATGCCTAGTTAATGATGCACAGCCGCCGTCGTAGGGTCTTCGGCAGCTGGGATCATCTCGGCAAGAAGCTCGGCACAACTGATAATGCTGAAAGGGGAAGACGGGTCAAAAAGGGAGAGAGGGGGGGGGAGAACGGGAGAGAGGAGAGGGGTTCGATTCCCCGCCATTCCACGTAAGCGGACCGTCAGCAAAGTAAAGGTCGGGATTTACTTTCACTCAGAGAAGGGGAAACCTGGTTCCAGTCTGCTACGGTCCGGCGCAAATTCCGTACTATGTGAGCGAGTCCGATCTCGCCCGCCCTGCGGAGTCTTATTATTGGACCCCTGGCGCGTAGATTAGCAGTGTAGCCAACTTCGCGATTCGTTCTTGGCTGTAAGGTTCCGACACAGCGCGGTAACGTTGAGTTACGTAGTTGATGTAACGGCTATTGTGGCGGTCAGTATCGCTGTGGCGCCCCCTGCCAGGTCTTTCGTGAACCGAACCGATCTGTCTGTTGCAAAGCTATAGTCAGCTGATAATACCAAGTTCAACAGCTACACATCTGTGCATGTATGTATGTATCTATCTATCTATCTACCTACTTCCGGTTTCCGTAGCCTCGTTTATAGTTAGGTTTTTTGTGTCAATTGTTATGCAAATTATGAATAGCCTAAGAAATGGTGTGAGGTGCGGTATTATTTTGCTAAATGACCGAGGCCTTGGGTTGGAAAAGAGGAGAAGGCTCATAAGGTGGCATCTTGCAGAATGGCCAGGGCTACTTACTGTACATAAGGTCTCACTATATAGTTTTGTTCATTGTGTGTGTGTGTATGTATGTGTATATATATATATATATAGATCATCCTTCCAAGTTGTTGAAATCTTCTGAGTAGAGGTTTTTTGAATAATAATAATAATAATAATAATAAATAATAATAATAATAATAATAATAATAATAACTTTTAGTTGGTGATATTTAAAGCACAAAAAAAAAAGAAATTCTAACAGAATTCGCCACACTTCAAAATCTCCAGATCGCGTCGGCTTCAAACAATTCTTTATTTTAGATTTTCTCTTTTTGCTTCCTTTGAACTGGCATCTGTAGACTGTGTCTCCCAGGAGATCATCTTTGAAGTGTATAATATAGATGCTTTTGTTGTCATTTTCTTGTTATTTTTCTTGGACGCCTACATCAAACGTTCACAAAGATCTGATTCCTCAGTGACACACGGAAAATGGTCGAGATCTTCTCTCTCTCTCTCCTCCTCCCTCTCTCCTCTCTCTCTCTACAATCATCTCTCTCTCTCTCTCTCTCCTCTCTCCAGCTCGGCTCTCTCTCTACATCTCTCTCTCTCTCTCTCTCTCGCCTCTCTCCATCTCTCTCTCTACAATCAATCTCTCTCTCTCTCTCTCTCTCCCTCTCTCCATCTCTCTCGCTACATCATCTCTCTCTCTCCATCTATCTCTCTCTCTCTTCTCTCTCTCTGGAAAATTGTATAAGTTGTGGTACATATTTAAAAAAACAACAAAATCCCAGAGGTACCGATCAAAATGGTTTATGTGTGTGTGTGTGTGTGTTTTCCCCCGCCAGATTGTTGAAAAATAAAATATCGATCGCTTTATGTTGTTAATTGTTAAAATCGAAATGATTTTAATTTTGAAGTCGATTGGTCCATGAAATCTGGAAGCACCAGGTTTAAAGGGACGATGACTGCCGAAAACCACGCCAGAGCTTATGGCAAACCCCAGGCCAGTTTACAGTCAATGACAGCTTCTTCAAATATCTGTACGTTCAGTTTTGTTTAACGTGCTTTCTAATGTGTTGGACCATTTATTTTTCTTTTCCCACTACAACGCTGGATTTTAGGATGTAGACAATTTGTTTCTCTTCTGCCCCACAAGAACTTTATGTCATACTTCAGTATTATTCACTTTAGCATCTCTTTTCTCACCAGCATACAGTTTCCCTCTAGACCTAATTTCTTTGTTTCTCTCTCTTACTTGAGTGTCGTGCAATTCTAGCAGCTTGGTTCTTATCTTACAGCCAAATGGGAGTTCAGTCGGACTAACGCCAGTAGTCGATTGCAATGTTGCGTGATATTTAACAAGGTATTTCAACAATCGTTTCCTCCAATCTTTCTTCTCTGCTCCAGCAATCTTGAGATGTCTGATTATAGAAAGTCCCTGCTATTCTACTTTCCCATAGCCTGAGCCCAATATAGAATCACTCTTGGGTGTCCGATATTCTAGTAATTGAGGAACTGTTGAAATTCCATGACAGTAAACCGCGAACCATTGTCACTGCTTAATGGGAATGGCGTCTCAAGAATATTTTATCGTCTTCTCAGACTTGGTACATCGTTGCTTTGACTTTATAGCTCTGTGGTAGTCCGAAACAACAAAGATATAATTACTAGAAGGCAATAGTCCATAATAGCTCACCCGTAGATCTTGCTATTTTTTTAGGTGGGAGTTTAATTCTGGTATTTGCACTTTTTTTTACAACCTGAAATCCATAGCAGGATTTTAAAAGTTTTTCGGCATCCTTGGCAGTTCCATACCAGAATTGTTTCACGGTGTTTTTTTAATCCTTGGTATTGACGATCCTCTGATGGCCTTTGTGTGCAAGTTCTGTAACATGCTGCCTGAGATTTTGGGGGCCATAATTCTTGTCCCCAAACCCCTGAGTACTGCTCGCTGAAATGCTCACAACTCATTTTTGACAAGCAAGCATTTCCTTCTTGTTTGAAATCTCATTCCATTTGCTAACTCTGAGACAACAGCAGACCTCCTTCAATTTGTTACTATTAGCCGAGGCCTTCTCGACTTCTTGAAATGATGCTGCTCTCGACAAATCTTGCACTGTTGTGAATCTGACGTAATATGAGAAATGCCTTTCACAGACAGAACAACGTCAAATAAAGATTATTTTGGTCATGTGAAACTCACATTTGGGGGGGGGATTTTTCAATATGAAGTCTCTAGCTTTCAATCTCTTTAGTACAGATTCCAGTCTTTGATCTTGCTCCGCAACATTATTTCATCAGATATATTCTGGACAGACATCGTCGCATCCTTGAAGCGCATCTTGGCTTATTTTCCAATATATTTCCTGAGCTGCACTCATCCAAGATATTAATCTTTTCAATCTGAACATCCTTTAAGAGTGTTAAAAGTAGTGATTTCCATGGCTTCTGGCCTCAACTCGATTTGGCAATATCCTCAACGAAGATCTAGCTCGCTGAAGACGCTGATTTGGTTGAAAGCATGTAGAATTTTATCAGTGGTGTGTATAAGACGTCTCTTCATAATCACCGCCTCATTAGTTTTCCTCATGTCCATGTGAATTCTTACCTCTCCCTTTGGCTCTGAAACTACCACAACAGGGCTTTCTCAAGCTGTTGGCCATGTCACGGGCTCTATTATAGATACTCATCTAATTTAGCTCCTATCTTTTTCTTAAGGCTGAATGCTGCACACCCAGATGGTTGATCACCATACTTGTCATAGACTTGTTGTGACGCTAATAAATTCCACCGACGCACCAATCCTTAAAACTTAATTCTGTAGCCGTCTTCTTATTTAGCAAAAGCATCGCCTTCTCCATCACTGGTTGCAACCTCTACCTTCACACTGTTATAATGGCTTTGAATTTGCTTTAAAGGGTAATGGTGCTTTGAAACTAAAGCCAAAACGTTGATTAGAACTTTTTTGTGACTGACACTTCATCCCCTTACTCTTCAGTTGCTCTCATAAATGGCTATTTATTATATCCGTATTGGTACCAGGCTCAATAATGACTTCGATGCCACCAATAATCAGCAATTTTTACTTTCACATGAGTGCGTAGCTGAACGTCTTTCACAGAATACACAAAAGGCCTTCTCACCTGACTTTAAATCGTCCCCGATATCATTCTGAGTAAGGTATACTCTGTTTTCGACCACGCGCCTGATTGGAAAGTGTCTGCCATGGCTACATCTCTTACAGGTTCTACCTCGCTGAACGTCTCGGATCTTATACAACGTAGCCCTCAATAACCACAGCCGTAGCAGAAAACTCTGTTGTATAGGCCGTGCCAACTCGACTGATCTCATTCCTTCGTCTCTCTGTGGCCACACCAACCTCGCTGGCCTTACCAGCCTCAAAAGCTAGCTAATTACTTTTAATGAGGTCTGACACATAGCTGCAACTCTAAGCGCCCCTTCCCTTTTCTGGATGGGATGTACATACTGATGGGGATTTTCGCTGGAATTTTTGCTAAGTCAATTCACGGCCCAGTTCATAGCAGTTTACGGCGTGGTTTGGTAGGGTGACGTGTCTGTTTGGTAAAATTATAGTGTGCTGTCTTTCCCTGCAGCTTGATGATGTACTGGTCTCTCGTTTCACCGTATAGCTGCTGCGTTGTCTTACGGAACAAATGTCTCTAATGTAATATTCACCGATGGAGAGGGCATAGTAATTAGTGAGTAGTAGAATAGCTTGTTCGCATATATCAGATCCGCACTTTCAGCTACAGCTCCCTCCTGGTGATATACTCACCTTCAGTCGAATTTTGCTCTGTGTTGATCATATTTGTCGTGAACCTTTCTCCACTACCGTAATGTAATGATAAGTCTAATCTCTGGGCGGTATTCGTGGCCAGCATGCCATCTAAACCGTATGTTTCAACTTGTCTGTCTCGGACCAACACTCGCCGGATCACCACATGTATCAGATTTAATTTCGCAATTCTAACAGATAATCTACTGCTTCCATATTCACCACACTTATATCACTCATTATTTTATAAGCTTCTTAATCTCCGTCTCCTGTTGTATCGTCCTTGACCTCACTGTACTTTAAGATGCACGCGGATTCAACCACAAAGTAAGAAAGACGTGGCCTGCACGCCTCAGCCGTCTTTATTAACCGACGACTCCCCACAATGCACCCGTCCATACTGGGAAACAAAAACGTGCGTGACACTTCACTTAAGGGGGTAGCGTTAGATCACCTAATCTGCATATCCCATTGCAGTCGACGTCTGGGGTGGGAATCAGGAGTGCTTTGCATCTCGCTGCTCTCCCATCATACCTCGTGCCGTGGAAATAACGTCTCGTGTTTCTTGAGGACACCTGCAGATATTCTGCGACGTCTGGAACCAAATGTCGGTGTTTGGTTTCCACGATCCTGCTCCTTCGCAGCAAGAAGTTTCCGTTCTTCTGGTTTTTGGGCGTTCAGCATCCTGAACTGTGGTCTGGTGGCTTATCTTTAACTGAACAGTCAACGGCGCATTACCCAGTGCCTTCAAGATTTTTCCGCTGTCTTCTACCAATGTTTCATTGTCCAAATATCCGCTTTCTTTCAAAGTCTATTAGTTCCCATTATTGCAGTATGACCGTCTGCGGCGTCACCTGCCGTGTATGTACCTGTTCTTAATCGTGTGTTTATCATGTGACTGGAACGGCCTATTTCCTATGGGATGTCTATTTACTTTTTTGCTATCTCTACCCTTTAATTTCACCATCTTTCTTGGGCAGACATGCAAAATCATGTTTATTTCCAAGTACTGAATAGGCGTAAATTTGAAACTTTGTATTCCTGTAAATAATCGCCTAAACCAAATTGTAAGAGTGAAGAGACATTTTTAAAAAAAAAAAAAAAAGATTTTACCCATAATGCACTTTTCTTGATTTCAGTTCCAAGTCCTTCCGGGGCAACCAGCCTCTCTACGAGCGAGTCCCGGCGACGGTTTCATTGCTCATGTAAAGTATGTGTAGACAACAACAATGAGAACAGTTTACCCTAGACAAAATCCACGTTAGAGGGGCCAGATCCAGTTAACGGCCAGGGCAGTACAATGAGAACAGTTTACCCTAGACAAAATCCACGTTAGATGGGACAGATCCAGTTAACGGCCAGGGCAGTACAATGAGAACAGTTTACCCTAGACAAAATCCACGTTAGAGGGGCCAGAGCCAGTTAACGGCCAGGGCAGTACAATGAGAACAGTTTACCCTAGACAAAATCCACGTTAGATGGGACAGATCCAGTTAACGCCAGGGCAGTACAATGAGAACAGTTTACCCTAGACAAAATCCACGTTGAGGGCTAGAGCCAGTTTAACGGCCAGGGCAGTACAATGAGAACAGTGTTACCCTAGACAAAATCCATTTAGGTCGGGTGGGGAGGGCCAGTTAACGGCCAGGGCAGTAAAATGAAACAGTTTACCCTAGACAAAATCCACGTTAGATGGGACAGATCCAGTTAACGGCCCAGGGCAGTACAATGAGACAGTTTTACCCTAGACAAAATCCACGTTAGATGGGACAGATCCAGTTTAACGGCCAGGGCAGTACAATGAGAACAGTTTACCTAGACAAAATCCACGTTTAAGGGGCTAGAGCCAGTTAACGGCCAGGGCAGTACAATGAGAAAGTTTACCCTAGACAAATCCACGTGAGGGGCTAGAGCCAGTTAACGGCCAGGGCAGTACAATGAGAACAGTTTACCCTAGACAAAATCCACGTTAGATGGGACAGATCCAGTTAACGGCCAGGGCAGTACAATGAGAACAGTTTACCCTAGACAAAATCCACGTTAGAGGGGCTAGAGCCAGTTAACGGCCAGGGCAGTAGATGATCGAAGTTGCATTTCACTTTCCAGTAGTTTGCAAAATCTAAGCAATCCTTTATGGAGGACAGAGGACGACGCTTGACTAACGAGCTGTAGTAGCCAAGGTTTTCCCTTTACGATTTTTTTTTGGACCGGCGCAAATAGGGGGAAAAAAAAGAGGGATCAAGATAAACAAGTCAAGCGGTTATGGACGTCTTCCGGCGACAAATGGTTCGTCATCTGTTTAATTGGCACGTGAAGAAACGGCGTGGGGGGTGTAATCTGATCGAAGTCCAGATCTACTGGCCTCCAGCCGATAGTAGCGAAACGGTATCATCAGAAACGGACTTTATTCACAAGCTACAGCAGGAGAGGCCGTAGCAGTTCAGACATTCTCGTTGTTTCGTTGAAATTAGTAAATTAATTTAACATATACTGTCAGTTAACGAGAGAGAGAGAGAGAGAGAGAGAGAGAGAGAGAGAGAGAGAGAGAGATAGAGAAGAGAGAGAGAATGATAGGATAGAGATAAGACAGACAGAGAGAGAGAGAGAAGTGAGAAGAGTAGTGGATTGGTACGGAGGTGAGAAGAAGGGAGGGAGATGGAGTAGTTAGAGAGAGGAGAGATGAGACGATCGGTACAGAGAGAGATGACGTCAGTACAGAGGGAGAGAGAGATGACGTCGGTACAGAGAGAGAGAGAGATGAACGTGAGTACAGAGAGAGAGAGAGAGAGAGAGGAGAGAGAGAGAGAAGAGAGAGAGAGAGAGAGAGAAGAGAAGAGATAGAGAAGAGAGATGGACGGGGTTAGTAGAGGAGAGAGAGAGAGAGAGATATGACGTCGGTACGAGAGAGGGAGAGATGACGCGTACGTCGAGAGAGGGATGAGCAGAGGCTCGAGGAAAGAACGGACAACACCAACTCGCGGTCACACGGGTTGTCCGCCGCGGCCTCCACTACTTTAGAACAGGGTTATCGCTTGCGCCGCGCTAATCTAATAATCCAGAGGGCTCAGGAAAACACAGAAGGTATAAATCTCTCGGTTCGATCACTGAGTAATAGTTTCTCTGACGCCGCCAACTTTTTAAAAGCAGTTACCTCCCTTCCCGACGCATGATATGCAACTAAATCGTTCTGCAATCACCTACTTCAGGGTGGGGGGTGGGGTCGTAATATTCAAAAATAATAATTAAGGTTTATTTAGACCCCGGGAAGAATGTTTTCTGAACCCCCCCCAGAAAAAACAAATAAATCGATAGAAAATGTCATCTTTCTATTCGCTTAACTGACGGCGGCACAGCAAATCGGAGGACCCGGAAGCTGGACTAGCGGTAGCATGGCGTGGCGCTGTAGCCTATGTGCACTGTTTGCAATATTTAATTAACGGAAATATTTAGAATGACAACTTGGTTTTAAAAAAATAATAATAAGAAGAAGAAAGCATGGGAGCACCTCTCCTGGGAAAACCTCGAAAGGTCGTTGTTTAGTTTACTTAAATTTTCACGAAGAGATATAAAGCCATTATAGCTTATTTAAAATCCACCCCCTCCCCTCCCCTCCCAAACACAGGGATGAGAAGTATCCATCGACAGTTCTTTAACCCTTTGTCTACCACCACCCCCACCACCACCCCCCGCCGCCATCCTTCAAACAGGTATTGATCAGCGCGGTTTGTATGCACCCAGGGCAGTATAAGATGCTTGAATTGATTTGCGGGTTGTTGATTCGACTAACTTATCACTCCGTTCTGATTTTTCCTCCCTAATATCCGGCCGTGATGAATTCTGTACTCACTGTTAAAAAAAAAAAAAGAGAGAGAGGGAGAGGAGCACTGGGAGATCTCGACAGTTTTTCACTGTTGAACTTGTTCCTGCTGTTTGTATCTGAAAACAACAAGTACCCGCACTCCGAATACGGCTCACGGCGCGGTAAACTGTGCGTTATCTCGCCGATCAAAATGAGTTACCTTTACCACAGGCGCACCTGACTGTAGCTCGTGGGAATAGCCATAATGCGAAGGAATAAATTATTCCTGTTGAAAGCTGACCAAATGGATTTATTAGAAAGTTGGTTTTTTTTCCCCCATTAATATATGTGTATATGTTTACGTTCTTTCCACAAATGCATGTCTCTTTGTCGGTACGAGATGAGAACTTTCCTAATCTCCACTTCAACAATGGAAGGAGTGCCAGACTGCAGCAGCAGGGAAAAGTTTGCGACCCTATACTTGCCACCGTATGGTAAGCTTGCATTTGCTGCGTCGTCGGGGAGGGGGAGAGAACTCTTGCGTGTGTGTGTGTGGGGGGGGGGTGCAAGACGCGTAACGTCGCTGCGGAAGTTAGCTAAACGCCCGGAAGAACCACGGCTGAAAACAGTAAAGATGCTCCTCTTTGTAATATTTGCTGTATTTTTTCTTCCTCTACAACCCTGCTTCCTTTCCCGACATCCCAGCATAGGCCCTCAAGGTAGTACCGTACTCGCCACATATCCTCTCGATACTCCCTAATCCAAGAAAAAGATATTAGTCATCATCAAAGCCCCCCCTTTTAAATTAGACTTTCGGTTATGGATCACTGAACTTCTTTCCTTGGTTTCTCCAAAGCCCTGGTGTAAATTCAATCGATCACCTGTTGGGGGGGGGGACAATATGATAGAAGTGAAGAAACCTTTTAAAGATGAGAGAACGGGAACCAGACCGTAATACAAAATCTAGGCAGGGCAGTGTAGCTGGTGGTAAATCGGTGATTCCCAAACCGGAGGGGGCGATAACTAGAAAATTCTTGCTGAATTGGACTGTGATTGAGGCGCAAAGAATAACTTTGAGAAACGTAAATTTAGAAGAGTTTCGGGTAAAACACCTCCCCCCATTCCCACAAAAGTTCCCGAAGAACTTGCTGCGTTTGATTAATCCATTTTTCCTCCGCGTGTCTTCGTGGAGCTGGTTTTTCCAACTCTCGCTGTATTAGAAGCAGAACGGCGCAGTCGGCCGGAAGTCCGAAACAGAACGGTGCAGTCGGCCGGAAGTGGAGCGCGACTTCCGCTGCGCCCTTGCATCCTCTAAACCTAACTCTTCTGAGCTTGTGAGAGAAAAACGGCGCCATCCTTCTCATTAAAACACTGTCTTGTATTATTTGACATTATGTCTTGCTAGTTTGAAACTTTTTAATAGAATAAAACTATTAAATGTCTATACGCGTACTTTCAAAAAATAAACCGTTAATTTTGTTTCAATAAAAAGATGGAGGAGTGGCTGTTATGTCAAAAAGATTGGAAACCACTGATAAATGATCTTTTCCGAACATTGGAAACAATTCATCGTGCACTTTTAATATCAGCTAATTTCAGCCTAATTTTTACAATAATTCATTCGATGACTTTTCTGATAATTTTCCTTTTATTTCCAAATAATAATGAAAACTACTAAAGCAATTTTAATTATTTTACAGCGTTTAATCTTCCTAATAAAAGGCTTATCTCGTGATCTGCAATCGTGTTTTTTGTTGTTGTTGTTGGAGGGGGGAACTAAACGCGCGAATCGTTGGGAACCTAACGAGGCCAAATTAATTACAGTAAAACCAGTGATTTTATTCACGAAATATAATTTTGCCTCCATTTATTACCATCGGTAGTATTATTGCTACTCTACAGACGGCAGTACAGCAGCCGATAGAAATAGAGTTTACCACGAAGAATAGCGTGGCAGGGCGAAAGGTTGGGTGGGGGGGGGGGGCTTTAATACACTTCCTCACAAAAAGAGAGTGGAAGCGCTTAAAACATTTATGCTCTTCTCTGCGATCTTTCGGAACCAATACACTGTCAGTGATATATAAAAAAAAGAAAATTAAAAGAACGAAAAAATAAAAAAGGGGGGGTAACAGGTTTTGGAGGTCACAGAACACGTTATTTAATGTGTGTGTGGGGGGGAGGAGAGTGGGTGTCCCCTTAACTTTCTAATTTGGAAATAAGGATAATTTTTTTCCTCTCTCTTTTTCTAACCAGCCCATTGTTATTTTCCAAGCCTAACCCCTCAAAGATCGACGGACTTCGCTTTCATCAACCGAAGAGTCTAAAGCGAAATGAATGAATATATAAATGGAAAAAAAAAGACCAAAAAGTTCACAAATGAAAGAATGGTTAAAGTTCCCGACCGGAAATTTTAATTAGTTTTACATTACCGCTCTTTGTCAAATAGGACACATTTCTAAAACAGCAGATTACCGACCTTGGCCGCAGCGCCCGCCCAACGTTCATTTTCTTTCTGTGTTTTTTATTAAACTCTAGCGCATTGCGTGGTTTCAACACGTGACTATATGCCACAAACGAAAGTAGAGGCCGTATCGATGTTTTACTAACGACTACTAAGCGCCGTAGTCTCCACGAGTTAAAACCAACAAATTACACAAAAACCTGTTAATGAAGAACAAAAAAGAGAGAGAATGTACATAAAGAAAGATGGATAGCTTAACGGGGAAAGGTTTTAGAAAAGGTAGTTGTATCGTTTGTTATTTTCTAGGAGAATTTACATGGCAGGTGCCCGTATTGGAACTTAAGATAAGACATTTTTCTAGTGCATGGCTAAAAGGGTTAAAAATAAAAAAAAGGAAAGAAAATGTCAGGAACGCCAACAATGGTAATCCGGTTCCAAAATAATTTGCAATAGCCAGGTGTAGCGGAGAAATCGAATAAGTATACGTTTTAAATCAGACTGTGGCTAAATAAAAACCTTTACCTCGTCTGTTTTATTGTAGCGACGGCTTTGCTTCTTTCTCTACCAGCAGGGGATCCCGCTCAGGAGGAAGTCATCGTGCCTTAGAAATATAAGCAATTGGGAGGGGGGAATAGTCAAAAGTCTACCTACGGTTTCCACCAGAAATAGTCTGTACCCGTCACTACTAGTTATACCCTTTTGTTGCACACTGTTGTTAGTTGCTTATATGTAATCGCGAGATTTTCATCGTGTTCAGAACTCTCCGCTACCGGTATTGCGTGACGGGTAGAATTCTGAAGCGTGATAGACCGACCGACACCATTTACCTGTATAAAAATCCTAGTGTTCAAAAAAGGGGGGGGTGCTTCTCTACCTGGATGCTGCAGGACTTCCCACGTTATCCTACAGCCTGCAAAGTGGAGTCAAATAAGTTGATTTACAATTTCTTTTTGTTGTTTTTACCAGCCAGTTTCTCCACCCGCTAACAGTGACAATCGAAACATCTTCATTAGAAACCCATCCTTTGATACTGAAATCGTCTATGAACGAGAGCTAAAACCCAGTTCATCGGTTCCAACTTCTTAATTGGGGGGGGGAGGGACTTTTTTCTCATCCTTTGTATCTGGCTACTTTTCAAAACCTTTTGAAATGTATTTTAAGCGTTTGTGGATTTACGAGCAGCGCGTTAGGAAATAGAACATATATCTGGCGCCATAGATGGGTTCACCGATGAGGTACCCATACTTCGTGGATAAATCAATTCACTGGGGTCTACAGTAGTTATGTACATGTATAAAAGCATAGGCCAGTTATAAAACTCCTAGGAGAGATCAAGACTAGTTGTTACGCCACCGGTAATTCTTAATTAAAGGTAAAGATAGTGTATAATCGATGTCATACTTTGACTTGCGATCGAAGGTCAAAACAGTTGATGTTGATTATAGCCTCATCCATATAGGAATTACTAACGATGTAACAACCAGTTATATATATTTAAAAGTTTATTTTTAACTGTTACAAATGAGGTTTTCTTCATCAAACACCCTCTATATTTGATGAAATATTTTATTAATTCGATGTCGATAGCTGCGTGTACCTTTTTAGCCTCACATAAGTCTCTGAGCATATGCAATCCCACAATGCGCCGCGATTCTATTATTCAAATTGGCGTGTACAGTTCTGAGCGTAACTGTGGAATAGGAATGAATGACGATATTTCCTTGTAAGGGAAAGTATCCGGAGCGCCTGTAAATTGCAAAGTCTTTCTTCTGCTGGAATTTACACTAAAACTCCCGAGAAATGGATTCCATATATGTTATATACGTATATAGTTAGAGAAAGCAAGAAGGGGAACTAAACTTCCATAAAACCAATTTTGGCCCAAACTCTGGCTGAGCGTCAAACATATTTGCGATCTATTCTTCTACTACCTGATTTTACAAAGCGTTTAGGCAGGACCACGCGCGATTACTGAAAATGTTTAATTGAGAACCTTTTTTTCAAAATGTACCTGATACTTATGTGCAGTGAAAGAGAACCCCAATGGTGTGAAAAACGTCTATCCAGCCATATATGCTCATCTCTTTCTTCTCAGGAGAGAGAGAGAGAGAGAGATGACCTCACTACAGAGAGGATATGACGTCAGTACGGGAGAGAGAGAGAAAGATGACGTCACTACAGAACAGAGAGGATATGACGTCAGTACGGGAGAGAGAGAAAGATGACGTCACTACAGAACAGAGAGGATATGACGTCAGTACGGGAGAGAGAAAGATGACGTCACTACAGAAACAGAGAGGATATGACGTCAGTACGGGAGAGAGAGAAAGATGACGTCACTACATAGATATATGACGTCGGTACGGGAGAGAGATGACGTCACTACAGAGAGGATACGACGTCAGTACGGGAGAGAGAGAAAGATGACGTCAATACAGAGATATATGACGTCACTAGGGAGACAGATGAAGAGATATGGCGTCAGTACGGGAGAGAGAGGTGACGTCACTACAGAGGTATATGACGTCGGTACGGGAGAGAGATGACGTCACTATAGAGAGGATACGACGTCGGTACGGGAGAGAGAGAAAGATGACGTCACTACAGAGAGGATATGACGTCAGTACGGGAGAGAGAGAGAAAGATGACGTCACTACAGAACAGAGAGGATATGACGTCAGTACGGGAGAGAGAGACAGATGACGTCACTACAGAGAGGATATGACGTCAGTACGGGAGAGAGAGAAAGATGACGTCACTATAGAGGTATATGACGTCAGTACGGGAGAGAGATGACGTCACTACAGAGAGGATACGACGTCAGTACGGGAGAGAGAGAAAGATGACGTCAATACAGAGATATATGACGTCACTAGGGAGACAGATGAAGAGATATGGCGTCAGTACGGGAGAGAGAGGTGACGTCACTACAGAGATATGACGTCGGTACGGGAGAGAGACAACCAAAGCACCTTTTTTTTCATAGTTGAGAATCCGTTTATTACTTATTGTCCTGGTAAAACTTTTCGTGGATTTTGAGAGACAAAGAAATTTTTGAAAAAAAGAAAAGAAAAATCAACTGTGATAATTAGGTTCCAAAGCAGTTCATAGCGAACATCGCATCGCGGACGCCGAAATCGAATAAATATACTATTAAATAAATAAAACAAAAATTGAAATTGCGGATATATAAGATTTGTTTACATTGTTAACAGTAGTTTTAATAGCGATTATTAATAGCTTTCATATATATATATGTAGTGGGGACGTTCAAATGAAACGGGGGCTGGATAATTTTGGTGATGCCATTTCATCTAAACGCCTCTTCTCGGTGTATGCAATTATATTTGTCGCTGTATTCAAGTTTAAAAAAAGGATGTGTTCAAGAATTGCATATTTTCACATCGCAAATATATTTATTTATAATTTTAAATCAATAATCTTCAAGACGCTATTGAATATTTTGCTTTATTTCCATAGAAAGCGGGTCAAGGTCGACAGAAAAATACGCATCTGTTCAGGTGATCGATAAAGGCGACACAAAAGACTTCTTTGAAGGTTAATTTGCACTTCAAAAGAAAAACAAAATGAAATATAGATTTCCAGTGTTTTACTTTACTGTGGAGAGCGCAGAGGAAATTCCTGCTAGAGAGTGATGATGAGACATCGGGTCGGGGCCAGGGCACAGTACGTTTTCTCGATAATTAATTCGACCACCAAGTCCCAGCGAAGAATGTAGAGACATTTTTTTTTTTTTAAATAAAATTTTTTTCCACTTAAAACACGAAACCCTAGAGAAAAGAAAGAATCCGTCAGGTCCAGCGCACGCAGACACTGGCAGCAGGACTCGCATGGATCCAAAAGAGATACGTACACCCGTTTGGCAAAAAGCGCTCTACTGTAGACGAGACGAGAAAGTTACTGATGATACTTTCCTGCAGAAAGTCTCGAAGATCTTGAGGAGACCCCCGGCCCCCTTTCCACCAAAGCATTTTAAGCGAGTCCGTGGCGCCACAGGGAAGGATCGTAGTTGGTAGAGGGTCCGTTCCCGCCCATCCGCCCGACTAATACTGGAAAACGACAATTTTTAGTATTTACAAACATTTTTTTTTTTTTAATTTTTGATCGCGGGTCTCTTGTAGCCTGAAAACCCAAAGAACAGGGCGAGATCTGTCTACCTGTTCAATACCATTCCGAACCTCGATTAAATCCCGCCCGCAACTTCCGATTGTCCGGGGCCAGGAAGACTTCTTTCTCTCTTATTTCGTAAATGTTCGGAATCACCGAAACCTTCTATTTCCCGGATCAATCCGCTAGCACTGAATCATGCGCGCGTGTATTAAACTATCACCAAAATCTCATACTTTCCCTTTTCGTACCTTCTAGATATCTCCTCCCCCCCCCAGCTAAAGGCATGCATTTCCTTTCGATATTTTTCTGGCCTCAGTTGCGTGTTAATGACTAAAGGTCACCGCATCCTCTCCAGAGAGAAGCACTTGCATTTCATCCGCAGAACCGATATCTGTGTAATGACAATTTGGACAAATGTGTGATTTTACATGCAATGATAATAATTTCAAATGGTAAACGTTTTATTAATGATACTGCTACGGTTATCACTACGGATGACTAGAAGATGTGAAATTCAAAATATCACACACGGCAGGGGGACAGATTAATAGTTTATGGACAATGAATATTTAAATTTTGAGTTGTGTTTAACATTTTCACTGACCACTTTAATGTAATAACTATTAAATTTACTTGTTATTCCTCTCGCTTCTTTATCTACATTTTAAAACTAACATTAAGAATTAATATTACTTAAAAGTATAGATTTAATTAATAATTTATAAGAGTAAAACTATTATTTTTATTACGTACTAGTAGTGGCGGCGGGTGGTGTTATTTTGATATTAAACAAGCTGCAGTCTAGAACAGCGGGGGAGGGAGGGAGTGCGCTGGCGAGAGCAGCAGCTCTGTACTCGACACTGGCCGCTTACGGCAGGTGCTCCAGGAGAACCGACGCCAGTGTCCACGCGGCAGGTAAAACAGGAAAGGCCAAGTGTTTTAAAGAAATAAACAGCATGGAGGAAGGAGGAAGTGTTAGGAGGGAGCCCGACGGGTCCACACGGCGGCCGGTCTCTCTGTCTCCCTCCCTCCCTCCAGTAAGTCCGACAGCGAGCGCGCAGGCGGGAGGACTAAACAGAAGACATATATATATATATATATATTACTCCCTCCTCCTTAAATGTCCGACAAGGCGCAGTCGGCGAGAGATAAGGAGAAGCAGCCAGAACAAATGGCCGAGCTCGGCGGATAGGCTCTCTGTCTCTCCGTCTCACTCACCGCCCCCCTCTCCCCGGAAGGAGGGGAGTGCGCGGGCGCAGACCGTCCGCGGGGGGGCGCTGCTTAACCGGATGACGCCGAGGACGGAGCCAATGAATGATTCAGTGCACAAAAACCGATACATTGTTTTCTTTATAAGCGGCTCCCTGTCATCCTCGCCGACCAATGTAAAATGCCTATCCGAAGAAGCGCGCAGACTAAATCCGCTCGCTGCTGCCGCCGCCGCCGCACTGGTTAATCCGACCGCCGAAGCCGAGCGGCGTTGATGCGACCGGCATGTTAGGTTCGGAGCGCGCGGCACGGAGGAGACCGCTCGCCGCAGCAGCAGCATCCCTCCCCCTCCTCCTCCTCCTCGCCGTGTCCACGTCGCTGGCCGTCAGCTGCGGCCGCTGCGAACTGGCTCGGTGCCCACCTGTCCCCGACTGCCCCCAGGGATTTACCACAGATGCCTGCGACTGCTGCCCGGAGTGCGCGCGGACTGTCAACGAGACCTGTGGCTGGAGGCGGCGGCGGCTGCAGCAGCAGGGGAAATGTGCCGAGGGGCTGCGGTGCGTAGCCCTCTCCTCCTCCTCCTCCCCTCGCCGCCTCGGCGTCCGGGAAAACGGCGTGTGTCTTCCGAAAGGTAGGTCAGTCCTCTCTCTCCCCCTCCCCCCCTCTCTTAAAAGGTGGAGATGGGGGGGGGGAGGCATCTTTTCGGATGATGATTTTTTTCTTTGTTCTTCTCCCTCCCCCCTCCCTCCCTCCCCCAAACCGTTGCTATGCAGCGGTTGTCTGATATAAGGGAGGGAAGGGGTCGGCCGACGGCGTAGCTGTGAAAGAGAAAATGTTGATTAGACCAGGCGCTGTAGCTCTGGTTAATTGAAAATCCCTGTTCCTCCTCCTCCTCCTCCTCCCAACATTCGGAATATATCAAAGTGGTCGAGGTAAAAATAACCAGCGCGCCTGGCATGATATATTTACTTTCTCCCTCCCTCCCCTGTAAGAGGATAGCTGGGGGGGGGGGCAACCTGTGTTTTGTTTTTGTATTGTCCGACCTGACACGGGTAGTAAATCTACTTGGAACATTTGGTGTCTCCTGATGTGTTGTGTGGAAGCGGGATGAGAGAAGAGGGGGAGGAACGACGTACTGTGCGGGACGGACGCGTTTTGATTACTGAATACTCCTCTTACTTTAGCTGGTCCTCTATTATACAATTTCTGACGGGCCAGCGACTCCTACAAACCCCCCCCCTAACCCCACTCCCCCACCCCCATTTTTTAAAATATTTCCTTTAAGTGCTGCCCGGCATCTGAAAAAATCTCTCGTACCCCATATTGCCATCGTCAGAACCTCCGTGTTACCTGTGCTCGCTTGATGCCTTCAGTGTGTTGTGGGATGATACATGAGAAATCCACCCACCCATCCACCCCATCCATCCATCCATCCATCGTTTCTTGTTCCGTTTTCTATCTTTGACAAAACAACAACAACAAAACCACCAAGCAGAAGGTGAGTTTTCGACCGGGCAGCCAGTTATCCTTATCAAAGAGACCGATTTCCTCTCCTCGCACCCCTGCTTTCTTCACTCGAACCCGTCCTATGAAAACGTGGGGGGGGGGGACCCAATAACAGTCGGGCTCTCCTCCTGAACTTTTGGCTCTCTACGTCACGCGTAGACCCCCATCATCAGCATCAGCAGCATCAGCAGCAGTCGGCGGCTTGTTGTTTACTTCCGTCTTCCGCGCGGGTCCTGCTTACCTCTTCGGAATGCAGCTTGACAACAGCGGGACCATCATCGGCGATGGCTGGCTGCCAGGCCGCCGCTGCAGCAGCAGCAGCATCAGCAGCCTTCAAGCAGGGGGGGGGGTGGGGGGAACTGCTCCGGATTGATGCCGTTGGTTGGTGACAACAAACCGAACAACAGACAAACACGGAAAAAAAAAAACAACAACAACAACAAAACAACAACTCGCACCCACCCAGCTGGCAACCGGCCAGATCTCTCGCTGCACTGGGTTTGAAAATATTTAACCTCCGAATCAGATTGCGAGATAAGGGTAAGATAAATAAAAAAAAATCCCCCTCCTGTAGAAAACATCAGACTCGCTGATGACCGTTTGTTGTTGTTGTTGTTGTTTTTAAAGGTGAAAATGAACCCTGCAGATAGTAAACTACAGTTCGTAGATAGTCCATTTAACACCACCCAAAAAATTTAAAGCTGGTCCTTTAGTGTGGGGGACAAACAAACGTTAAGTGAATGTGACAGTAAAGCACTCGACAGTAGGAGACATCCGTTTAACCCTTTAAGGTCTACGTTACCTGGTGAAGCTTCTTGTTTTACATTGCGGGGTGCGCGCTTGGTTTTCAGCTGATGGGAATTATTTCCATGTGAACCAGATCTAAAACTCTCTCAGATTTGAGACAAGCAAAGAAAGAACAAACAAAAAAGCAGGCAGTCTCCTTTTTTTTTAAAAAAAAAGAGAGGTAAATTGTGTGGTATTTGGTAATAAGTCCTCACTTAAGTTCCTTATACGGCATCCCTCACTAATCTTCATCTCTCTCTAGGTTCAGATGTGTTCATTTGTTTTATTTTACATTTTTTTTTAAAATTTCTACACACACAATGATTGAAACTATTATTGTATTTGAGGTAAGGTGTTTCATAATTCTGTTCCCTGAAGGAGAGCTAGGTCATCTTCTGATGATGCCCTTTCTAACTTGATAATTTAGATTTCTTGCAGTGGCGGGCATTGCCCCGTCTGCCATTTGCTCGCTGATTGTTCTTGCAGTCGTGATCGGGTGCTGTTAGGCTGTGTATTAAAGTCTGTAAATAGATGTAGGTGTTTGTTTTTTTCTTCTTTGTCTACTTTACAGTTGTGTTAAAATGAGTTTACATAAACTCGAGATTTGAAGCAAAAAGACTTGGCGAACTGCAAGCTTTAATTGTTAAGCTGACAGGAGAGAGAGATGTAGTGTGTAATGCAGACAGACTAAAAACGTTTTTAGCACTGAGGCTTTTTAAAATTGTAAAAAGAAAATTGACAGAACATGATGCATGTTTTATAATTGATGGAGGTTAGGTTGTTTTTTCTTAAAATTACATCTCTTAAACCCCTGAATTTCTATTTAGTGTCAGGCCTCTGTTCTCATCTGCTTGGATCTTGGAAAAGGCCAAATGGAAATCTTGTGAAAGGATTAAGGAAAGGAGTGCAACTCTAGGCTGTTTCTTGCAGAACCAGTGTTTCAAACAGCTGGACTATCACATAGACCCTGCCCTCCCCATACCTGTTGTGGAGCTACCCTGATGATGGTGGCAGTGTGCGATAGCTTTGTGTTTGAGCATTGGCCTGTTTTCCTTCCAGCGGAAGCTGTACTACACAGAAATAGGGACCTGGGTCAGGCCCCTGCTTTGTACTGACACTGGAGTTGACTGACAAACATTAGGATGAACACAAAGATGATGATTTGGAATTATGAAACCCTGCTATCTATCTGCTAGTAAGATCTAAGAATTGATTTCACATTATGAAGTTTGGCTAGATAGCATTAATTAAAGGTTAATTCTCCTTTATTCAGTCATGAGATGTTCTGCCATAAACTTCCAAGCCCTAATTAAAATTGTAAAAGTTTATTCTGTAGCCTCTTCATTTTTTAAAATTTTTTTATGGGGGGGGAGTGAATCTGGTTTAGTGATTCCCCAGCAACATGGCTTTCTTTACTTCTGATGCTGTGTTTCTAGGTTCTTGAGAAGAGCTGTTTGGAGAGGTTCCATATCTTGACTTCATTAGTGGCATGGCCTCTGGTCTTATACATTTGGCTAGTTTGCTTGGAGGCTAATGTTTAAGGAATGCAGAGACAACTCCTGGAATTTCCATCATTTCACCTTTTTAAATGTTTTTTATCTTGGGCTAGTTTTTACTGATAGTGTAAGATCCATTATTTACATGGTAAGATATTTTTGCAGGGCAATGAAATAAAACAAAAAAACACAACAGCAGCAATTTATCTCAACTGGATTTAGTAGAGGTAAAGTCTTTAATGAAAAAACAATCTTAGTTTTTAACCTTTTTTATGCAGTATCATTAATTCTTGCAGCTGTCTTACAATTGCAATCAGTAGTGTCAGTTCAGTTTAATACTATAGTTGAGTCTAGGGTTGATATAATCTCAGAAAACACTTGTTTTAGCTTTCCTACATTCCATTGTCTATTGCCTAGATTCTAACAGATAATTTAAAGGGCCACTTCAATTTTTTATTTTTTATTTTCCAACTTTGTGTAATTATCAAAACTAAAATTTTAGCAAGTTATTAGTAACTGAAAGATTGGATGACCAGAATGTCCCAGTTTGTGGGGAATTATTTTAAAATTCATGTGCATAAAAAAAAGTTTATTGAACCTTGATTAGTTTTGACCTCATATTTATTGATATCTTCCTTTGTCAACATTAATAGTAAAAGTTGTAACCACTTTTTTAAAGTTTAAAAAAAGAGCAAACTCTTCTCCAGTATGAAAATTAAGATCGCTGGATATTTCGATAAGGGATGGTAGAAATAACTGAACCAAAATTAAACAAGGGGGAGGTCACTCCAGAATCTTACAGGTTCTGCATTTGGAGACTACTTACTTTAACCAGTAAGCTGATTTGACTGCCCATTCTAAGCGCCCTGCTGGCTTGCCACATTTTAGGGCTGTTTGATCTCTGTAGGGGATCATGACTTGGCTTGGCATTCCTTCAGTGGCATTTTTTCTTGTACCAGTCTGGGCACTGGTTTCTATCAGGTACTCCTTGGAGGTGGAGTGCTAATAGGGTCCTTAGCAGGGATACACAGATAACTATCCAAGCTAATTCAGCCATTTAGAAGTGAAGTGAAGTGTGTCAAGGTACTACTTCTCTTTATCCAAAAAGGGGTCTGGAATTTTAAAATACCCCTTGATACATAATTACCGCATTTGTGTCACTTTAATGTTGTAGTACTTGGTTCCTTTCGTATTAGTAACTTTTGTGTTTTAAGTTCTGTTATGGAGAGCAGCCTGACCGTTAAAAGGTTTCGGGTTGTTTTTTTTTGGACAAATACAGACATTTTAAGGCATAGTAAGCACTTTCATTGTTTAAATAGGTAAAGTAGGAGCCAGAAGTATGAAAAAAAAGTAATCTTGTTTTAATAGGTAATTTTATTTTTTCTCTTTTTTAAAAAAAAAAAAAAAATCAACAACAAAAACTTCAGATTTCTTTTTGAAAGTCAACGACTTAATAATTAGTTCTTGACTTGCGTACGAACAAGAGTGTAACACTATCAGTGAACATCTGCCATGTGGATTTAAAAAAAAAAAAAAAACATATCACACAGGCAGATGGTTTTTGAATGCATGCAGAATAAGTGTTTTATTTGTCGATATAGTCTGCGGCTAATAGGTGGTGGGGACTTAAAAGACTTTGGCACCTCTGATGCGCAGGTCTCTTATGAAATTTCCACTTGTGCGCTTCGGTTTTAGTGCTTACATAAAAATTCTTTGGTTATTCAGCAAGCGTTTCAATTTAAATGTGAAAGTATTCAACAGGGGGCATCGTGCAGTAAAGCGCTGAATTTACTGGCAAATTGATTCAAGTGCGATGCTTTGTATTTCTAAACAAAGAATGTTCTTAAATACCCTTTTATGTAGGTTTTTATTTTTGTTTAACCCATAGAAACGTGTACATTTTTCTGTGCAGATAAAAAAAGGGGGGCATTTTCCCCCCCTCCCCCTTTTGATTTTTGAGTGGTTCTACGTATGGTTTTCTTTTCAAACTTCAAGCCACAGCTCTCTGCCCATAGTCCAGTCACGCTCAGACGCAGCTTTAAGTATGCGTTTTGGTAGCTTTTTCTAAAAAATTCCTCTCTCTCCTTTTGTTTGCTAACTTTGTCAGAATATATTGACTGTACACCTGGGCAGTTGTTGGAAGTACAAGAATTGTCAATAAAAGGGGAGAAATTTGTAAGATGTACCAGGTTTTATACTTTAAAAAGTGTGCATGGGTGCGTTGATTTAAAAAATGAGTGGGTTCGGTGCCCATGGCTTCCTGAGCTTCTTGGAGACGTGGGCCCCTTACATTGATAACGTTGCTAGAAAACCTAGATCAGAAATTTTTTAAAAACATTCCTGACCCCCGAAGCCATTGTCGAAGGTTTAGTTCGTATAGGATTCTTAGCTTTCCGATCGTTATTTTTCTCCATTTAGTCACGTGACCGCCATGATACATTTTTACCAACCAGAGATCCAACCCCAAAACTAAGCCTTCGGTTTAGTAAGTAATGGATGATGTAAATGAAAGATAACCAACAAAATAACTTTTGTGGATATAGGGTCAGCCATTCAGCTGGGAAAAAATACCAAAACGTCTAGTGTGCAATGGATGCTTAACGACTCTGCAATTTGTTCTGTGCCCCCCCCCTGTTGCTTAAAGTGCCTGCATATGTGGTCTGGGTCTGGTTTCTGTTGGCTGATAAGTAAACCACCTCACAATCCACGATGGCTTGTGGACAGAATTCAATGAAGTGTCTACCAATCTCCAACGTCTTTCTTCATTTTCCATGTTGGTTTGATAGCCAAACATCTGGAAACAAACAGCAATGATTATAAGCTAATTGTGAGTTTTTGTGGCATTGCATTGTGGGCATGTTTTCTGAATTACCAGCAAATAAGATCTCCAGATTCAAATTGCATACATAGCTACTGTTAATTAACTAACGATCAGCTTTTGTTTTGTCCTGTGTAAAACAAACAAAAAAAAATGTACATGGTATTTGTGGTGCTTAGTTTTCAATTATCATAATCATGGGAGTGTTGGCAATGAGAAAATGCAAACGTAATTTAACTGTCAGCCATCTTTAAATAAACAGATGGTACTCTGAAACCATATTATCAGTAGTGCAAAAAATAAAAATAGAGTACAATTTCTGAGTGTGAGAGTAACTGTGTGGTTCAAAGTAGATATAGTGAGAATTGTGC
The DNA here is from genome assembly GCA_018389105.1 of Nautilus pompilius. Taxonomy (NCBI): domain Eukaryota; kingdom Metazoa; phylum Mollusca; class Cephalopoda; order Nautilida; family Nautilidae; genus Nautilus; species Nautilus pompilius. The sequence goes on from JACATO010002738.1 coordinate 68,832, forward strand.
AACTGAGGCATAGTGGTAGTAATGGCAGGAATTGATTTAACTCTTCTAAATGGATTCCCCATTTTGGTTGGTTACTAAAGGATTTTTAAAATTCAGCTTGAACTTAATCAGAATTGTGCACATGAGTTCAGTAGCCAAGATAAGATATCTTTGCTTTATTTGCAGTGAAGACGGGCTGTCACCACTAGGTAGGCTGCTGTAGGTGAGTGGGTGGTGCAGTAGTTTGATAGAGTACTACAGTTTAGCCCCCCCCCCTCAGCTGAGGGGGGGGGGTGGTTGGAGAATAAAACAACAAATAGTGTCAGTGAGTCCTTTATACACTGAAACATTTGATTTTTGTTACTGAATGAAATTACCATTGGTATGGTTTCGTGTAGTAGAAAGGGTCTGAAATATTAAGTTTATTAAATCTAATACTTTGTTTTTTTTTGTTGATAAAAACAGGTAAATTTCTCTCTATAAGGAGCACAAAGTCTGAAACTATGTATCATTGTTTATAAGATCTAGCTCTGCTCACACTGGACTATCCAGTAATCTAGTAGCAATTGAATAATTTCATCTGCAATGGAAGAATTTCCTTTTTTTTCAAGAAACTTGTCAATATTGGAAACTAATTCCCCATGCAGTTTGTTCCGTATGTTTCTAAGCGTACTTTCCTCGCCCGGGTGCCCTCTGCTTAAAGCTGTTAAGGGTTTTGTTTTAACTACTAGTTTCATTCGGTCTGAAAAAGCTTACACTGTCCTAAAATATTTCCGTGACTACCTGGGTGTAGTCAAGCCGCCCCCCCCCTTCCAAGTCACTAAGTATAATTGTTGCAAAGAAAACTTCATATCATAACTCCTGCAGTTGGGTGGGCAAAACTCGTCCTTGTTTGACGTGTGAACTGTTAGAAAATGTCTTTGTAGTGTACATATTTGTTTGTGGATTTTTATTGCCCACGCAGGTTAAGAAAAAACAACAACAAACTTCTGGAATGTTGTTTTGTAGTCTGATGTGCGATTTCTCTATGCCTCATGATTTAGTAAATTGCTTATTTGCACGCAGTCGCTAGTTAATTTAGTGTGTACTGTTAGCATAGAGTTAATAATGGTTGGAGAGCCATGTACTGAAGCCAGGATATCACTGCACTGGTAGAAACCGGAAGTCTTAAGGAAATCCACTGAACAGGAAATTGATCTTTGTACCAGAGTAGACCATGGTAAAGATAAACAAGCACCCGATGCTATAGTAGTACAGTCTCCTGAGAATTGTATTAAAGATCTGGTGTAGCTGGTTGTTGCAAGTTTATTTCTTGGAAAATTGTTTCTGAAATGCACATTGTCACAGGTCACAGGCCCAAGTGCTGGTGGACGCACATGGTTGATGTTCACCAAGCAATTTGTATGCTTAAAGGTTTTTCTTTATTTATGTTTTAATATACTGTTGCCTTGGTATTAATTAATTCAACTTCAGAAGGTGAGGAGGGGGAATTTAGCAAGATGCCCCTCTACCATTCTCACTCCTCCATAGAAAACTTCCTTGCAGATATTTTTAACTCGGAAGTTTATTTACCATTGTTTTAAGTTTTGACAACCATGCCAGGAAGGTTCGCCTTGCAATCTTGGTTATAATATTAATGATTGTGTTCCTACATATCAAGTGGTGCTTTAAATGTTTATTATCCTTTTGTTAGACTTTTTAGAGTTACAGGGGGTACTTAGTATACATTGGCAGACAAATTGTACTTATAATGCAGTGTTTTGTTTTTTTTGCTACATAACGATATGTAAGTTACTAATTGAGCAAGGGGCGAAAGATCTGCCAAACTAAAATAATTCTTTCTGAATACCTACCATGTGAATTCCATGATACTAGAGACATTCATATGGCTGAGGTATCTTATCTTTCTCTGTTTAGCAGTCCAAGGAACATAAATGAGTGGGATGGCTCCATTTAGTTTGAAACAACAAACATGAAGAGAAAAACCAAATGGACATCTGGAAACATTTTGATGGAGGTAGATGTTGTAGATTTGGCAAACATGACTGTTCTGGCTGATGATGAACTTGCGACATATTTACCTTAAATTGACTTGACTTTTTAAAACCTTTAATGCGCCATAGATGTTAACAGTTAAAGAGTATTTCAAGGCTCACAAAAAAAAAAAAAAGAAAACTAGTAATTTTAAAGTTTTACGGCTTTCATCACTCTCCCATGTTTACCTGTTTCCTCCTGGGATCTCACTATTCTACTAGCTTGCACCAACTGTCATACGTACTGTCGGCAGCAAATGTGACAATCGCTTTTCTGTCTTCATCTTTTCTGATGTGAATTTCTAAGCACTGAAAATTTATTTTCTAAAAACCGTAGAGCCATCCTGAATAGACAACAGACCTATTAAATGTTTCTTGTGAGATCATTAATTCTCCTACATTTGCCAGACCTATAAGTATGTTCATCAACATTGTCCATTATTGTTTAATGATGCATGGCACTGATTAGTTGCAGAAAAAGCCATGTATTGGAAAATGTTTGTTTGTTTTTTTGCATTTGTTGAGAACTGCTTTAAAATTACTTAACTCAAATGAATGCTTATTTGCAGAATGTTTCTGTATTTGGTTGGTTTCTCTTACAAGAATTGATGCCTCAATTCTTAGAATTTGATTATTTGCCTTTGGTCATTGCAAAACAACCTTTTCACCCTCTTTTTAAATGGATGATTCTAGTTTACCCTATGTTATCTAGTCAATTTATCAAATGTAAACTATGTTGAATGTCGTCATAATATTTGATGAGGAATTCTATACACTATAGATCCTAAATGATTTCCTTGCTGTTGACCATTTTTGTTAGTTTAGATGACCAAGTTCCAAAATCCATTTGAGAAAACTAACCCTACTTATGTCTTCATATGCATTCGCCTTTTCTGTAACTTTATGCACAAACATACAAAAGTTTGTCTGAATTTTGAGACAATTTTTTTATTCTTAAATTGTGAATGGTAAATTTAATTTGTGAAGCTGTATCTTTGAATCCAAAGTAGCAGTAAATGATTTTCTTCCCCTTAATTTGTTAGACTTGAAGAATATAAATTGTGAAAATTGCTGTTGATATCCTATGACATTTGGTATAAGCTAGTAAAATAACAAAAATCATTCAAAGGAGGCTGAAGATTGTAAGAGAACAATGATGATTTGTACCTAGCAGTTTAAGCTTAGTCAACCACACAGCCTGTTGTTATAGGACTCCTGAAGTTGAGGGGGCCTTAGTTGATTCTTACAGGAAACCAACTTGGCTTGGCATATCTTTTCAGTATCCTTGACCAGCTGGTCATATGGGCTTGGACACTGGTTTTCCTCCAAATCTAAAATCACCAGGGTTGTTTTCCTTGTAGGTATTGTTGTATGAAAAGGAAAATTATATTCACACGATAACTTCTGAACATTAATTTTAATGTTGTGGAAGTGTGCTAGTTATTTGTGGATGGACTACGTTAGAGGATGGATGCCACTTCTTTCTATAGCCGTTCCTACAATTATTTTTTTTTTTTTAAGGCCAAAACAGATCTGGTTACTGTCATTTTGTGATAGATTTTCTATGCTAAATTTAAGTAGAGATCATTCATGGCTGTGCTAAAGATGATGGCCTCTACTAGAGCTCTTGCCCTACCACTCACCTTGATGAAGAGATCAGTAGGGTGTCAGCAGTGCTCAGGGGTATTGTTGGATGGGCTTGATGCTAGACTTTCACATGATATTGTCTGTCATTTGTTGACTCGTGCTGAGATGATAAATTGATTGAGAAATTGCTTTGTCTGTTAAGTATGCTGCATGGGAAGTTTAAAAAAAGTAGATTTGGTGACACAAATTTCTATGCTGACCGTGTAAAATCCCCAACTCTTATAACAACTTTTTAAGCACTGAACCATGATATGGTGGTTTATCTCTGAATAATAATAGTCTCAAACCAAAGGTTAACTGTGGAATGAATCTACATATGAAGTATTATGCATCACGAGTTTTGGTGATTGGCTGAGTTTGTCGCTAGATTAGGTGCTATAGTTGAATTATGACGAACCTTCGCTTGTGGTCCATGCATGAAGAATTAACTTCAGATATCTGAAGTTTTTTGTTGCTACATCATTAATTGCTGTATTGGGTTGATAATCCAGTTATATTTATGTGGAGAACCATTGATACTACATACTAAAATTTTTTAAAATTTGACATTTTTTTCTTTATTTTTAAGCTACTTAAAATCTTTTATTGAACTTTAAATTTATTTCTAAATATAATTTCTGAAATCTTATGGAAAATCAGAAATAGGGGAACATATTTATATCAAGTAAATAGGTCATTTGTCATATAATGAAAAATACTGTTTTCATTGAGCAGTCAGGGTTTCACAGTTTTGTCACACTGATGCGTAAATATTGTCTTTCTTAGAGTCATGACAAGAAAAAACTGCTATCTGTTGTGGTGCGTGCAAGCTGGTGGACAGTCAAAATTGGTGGTCTACAAAGGAATTGTAACCACTGCCCAACACATGACCATTCTGAGAGAGATTTTTCTTTGCAAGTGGTTGTCTTTTAATGGAAGATGGTGTTCCAGGCTCTCCCCCCCCCCAGCTCATGTCATCCATGCCATTGCAAAGTTGGAAGGATAGTCAGGATATAACGATTCTGGCCTGATTAATCACTGGACATACTAAATCTTGCAGGCTATCCTCAACCGATCCCTGTCAGTGTCTTTGTAAACCCAGTTCTAAGACTCTTTAATACAGATCCTCGGCCAGGAATGGACTGCAATCTCGCAGAGCAGATTTTGTGCACCACTAAGTACCAGCCTCACTCATCTTGCCATTGCAGATATTTCATGGTTCCAGATTTAAATTTGCCTTTTTTCTTTTAAACGTTGGTATCTATTTACTTCATTTATTTTGGTTGTCATTCAAAAATGGGCAAAAAAAAACCAACAACAACTGGATTGTTTGCTCTTACACGAGATCTGTCGGCTTGAGTTGTCCACCATTTTCTTAACTGATCAATTCAAATATTCACTAATTTGGGGGTGTATTAATTAATACAACTATACAGAAAAGAAAAAAAAATACCAGCTTTTTCAAGGATTTTAAAACTAGTCTTTGCAAGATGTTTCTTGACAGCAACAGCGCAGCACCTTTCCTTTGTTGTTTATAAATGCTTGTTTCCGATCCCCATCCTTATCTTTTACTCATTAACTAACTTTAGCCGATTGTGTGTGTGTGTGTGTGTGCTGTTCTAGTGCCATTCACGGCTCATGAAAACACTTGGTTGACTGGTCACGTCATGAAAAAAACTTCTCCCCCTGCAACCACACGTTGTCACAATGGGAAATATGTTCCTGGTATTCCAGCTATGTCTGGGTGCTTTCTCTGTTTATTAAATACCTTTTGTGCATGAAAAATCAACTATGGGCCAACTGGAAGACATGTCGAGCAAACTGTTTGTTCCCTGGGCGCCGAGCCTGAGGTAACACAAAACGGTTTGATGCTAGGCCAGTCAACTTGAAAATTGGATGGCACGTGAAATTTCTTTTCTGATTATTCACCGCCAGAAAGGTCAAGAGCTACAGTTCTAGGATGGCAAAAAATTAAATTATCGAACTCTTGTTTTGTGACCTCTTATTTATTTATTTTTTTTGCTTAAGTTATTCAAATTAACTAATTTTTTTTTTTAAATTCAGGAGTTGAATTTTAATGGAATAAACTATTTCCTTTTTTTTTTAATTTAAAAAAAACTTTTGCATCGATGTTCATATAGATGATCCTCTCAGTATCATTTCTAAAGAAAAGACTGAATGAAGAATTCAGACTTTACAGTTGAAGCAGAAAATGAAGATGCACAAAAAAAAATGTCCAACAATATTACATAAGTTATGTGGTAAAGGACTTCACTTACTGAATAATTTATTGAGGAATAAATTTAGAATTCTGCCTGGGGTGTTTTGTGTTCCGCACCATCAAACCGCTCTCCATATGAATGTTTTAAATTCCTTTTTATTACAAAATCTTTAGACAAAATTCTCTTCCAAAATGCTTGTGGTCTCATCCAGGTTGGGGGGGGGTGGTGTGTTGATGATCAAAGAGGCAGCAGCAGCATACTATTGAAATCTTTTATGGGAGAGGGAAATGGAAATTATAAGGTAGTCACCAGGAATATAATGGTTTAAACTATTAATTTTATTCTCAAGTACTTGATGCGTAAGTTTAGTTGCAGGTAGCGTTTGATTAAAAAATTCTAGTTTTTGTAAGTACAGCTGTACACCAGTGTTATGATGGCGCCTCGTCTTTTTTGTGATATCTATCTCAGGCATAAATTAAAACAAACAAACTATTAATGGAGTAATGTGAAATCTTGGAGTGCAGGAACCTAGTATTTAGTTAAATGTGATCATTCTAGTTTACTTCCTTTTAGGATTGGGTAAACCTGCATGAAAACTCAGTTATTAATCTAGAAATTTCTGTTCTAATTTAATGCTATTAGACTTGGCTGCACAACTTGGTCAATAATTGTGCACAAAAGTCCAAAATAGTCTACTTCTAAAAATGGCTTCTATGAGAGAATGGATCCTCTTCCTCTCTACCTGGTTGATTCCAGATTTCATCTAGATTTTCAGATCAGTGTGTGGCATCTTTTAATTTTTCCAATGTTGCACAACTGCTACTGTTGATGGCTTGTTAATGATATGGGGGCAGTATTGGAATAGTGCTTTTTACTGATCTAAGGTACAGGCATAAGATTCTTGAAGTTTGAGAGACCATACTTAGTTGGTGCTAATGGCAATGGAAAGATAATGTCGATTCACATCGTTTAAGAGTAGTTTGTCAATACAGAAAGCTTGAGATGATTATCTGGAGGTATGGGAGTGACCAACACATTCTCAAAACCCTAATTCAATAAAATGTTTGGAATTGCCATTATAAGACATTCCATACTGCCATAAAGCTGTCCTAGGGAACTTAGTGATGCCTTTATAAAGGAATGGAACAATAATCTGGCTACATCAATATTTAGATTTGTCAGGAGCCTGAGATTCATTGCCAACATATTTGTGCTTGAAGCTCTCAAGATATTGACTGACTTTCTTAGATTTTTGCACTGTCTGGATAGCTAAAGCCCCCCCTTTTTTTATAGGGATATATTTACTACTACATTTTGTTATTAAAAATATTTTTTACTGACGTTAACTTGAATTTTTTTCTTAAATTAAAGCCTAGACACATTTAAACTTGCTTTGTTTGATTATATCAATGTTATAATAATGGTTGGTTACTCTTCGTAACTAAAGACAGCTGTTCACACATTACATGACAACACCTGGATGCATGAATTTGTTTAGAGTTAGGAGCCTCTTCTTGCACTTCAATAAAGCGAGCAGTGTAACCTGGTATCAATGAATATCTGGGAAGACCAAGACAGCTCAGTTTGCACTGGCAGAACCATTACCTCCAGAAAGCAATTTACTAATTGCCTAACAACCAATGGGCATTTGGAGCAAGGAAACTTGCAGGTTTTTCTCTACTTGTGATCTCTTGACACTTAGTAAATGCAAAATATTATATTAAAGAACCTCTCCAAGACAAACAAGCAAACAGTGGTTTGCATACAAAGATTTAAACCCAGACACATACTTTGAGGTAATTGAAAACTTATTAAAGCAGTTCGAAGGGGTTTCTAAAACAAAACCTGTAGGTGGCATTGAAGTAGTTTGGTTGACAAGATGAATACAACATTAGTTTGGTTAATCTAGTGATTCTACATCAAACTATATCTCTTTCATTCGTATAAGGCCATAAAACATTAAAGGAGATTAAAGTCAGGGATCCAATCTAGTGTTGTAATGTGAAGTTTTGTTTTTTGGATTTGTCATTTGTTGGAAAAGAAACTCCTCAGTATTTCTGTTATACAAAACAAACAAACTTTCATCTGATGTAGAGATTAATTTCTTTATTTGTAGACAAATCTGAACTTTTAGATCAACTATTTTAATCTTTACAGAAAGCAGCATAAGAACTAAATTGCTATATTTGCATAGCAATGCAAGGTGAAGAAGATACATATGCCACTCCTGTTCATAACCTTTTGATTTGTCTCAGGATGATATCCTGTTCAAAGAGAATTTTAGATACAACAATAATGAGCTAAGAATATTACTTGTTTGTTAATGAAAGGTAAAATGATCTGTTTTGGGAGATTCTCTAGCAACCTGAGCCCTAATAAGATCTGATAGTTCAGTAACTATCTGACCTTATTTTCAATTAGACAGCTGTGGACACTTTTCTGACATTGCATCTGTATAAGAGCATTGTATAGGTATTAAATATTGGATTTCTTGTTTTGGTTTTATATGGCATTATTTTTGTCTTGTTCCCCCTTTACTACCCAAGTCCACACTGAGGTGATTGGTATAATTTATGAAAGTTAACCATTAACTCTGGTTTATGAACATAATTAACTTTGTGTACAGCACTCTCCATCAGGGTTGTATTTCAGTTGAAATTCATGATCTCGTTTGTGTTTGTTCTCAATACCACATTACCTTTGTTGTGCACGAACTGATATCAGTTTGTTCGGGGGGGTCCATGCTCTTGTTATAAACATTTTTTAAAAAATTTATTTGCTATTATTTTCAAAAGAATATTAAAATGATAAAGATTAATTGATTTTTTTTTAAAAAAAACAACAAAAACAAACAACTCTTTGTTCTACCAGCATCTTGTATTTTAGATGCTTGTAGAATAATTTAAAAAGGAAATGCCAAAAGGTTTTTTCCTTTACTTTGGATGATGCTTCAGAGATTGAAAACTTCTTTATTTGATCACTGTTCAGTTTCAGACATTTAAATATTTCTGGCGTAATACAGCCTAGTACTTGCAATCTTTCTGTGTAGGTGGAAAGATATTTTTTCAGAGTGTGTGTTTATTATTATTGAAGTGGGCTGGATATAGTCGATTTGTTGATTCAGTTTTCAAATTGTCAGAATGATAATCCAAAGACGAACGAGATTCGCTGACCATCTGGCCCCGGTCGTCCAGACTTCCATACAGAGATTTTGCACAACGGATTGGACTTTAAATTGACACACCTTAGGATTCCATTTAGCTAAATGAGATCCTTTTTGAAAATACAGGTCTCTTGCCCAAAATTTAAAAAAAAACAAAAAAAACACGCACTTCCATTTACTGTGTTTCACTTCCTAATGATCACGATTGCCTATTTGTGTGTGTGAAGCCTGAACCAAGTTGCTATAAACAACCAGATTTTGCTAAGGTTTTTAAGCTTGTTCAGATAAAGGCTGGCTAGATACCATTACAGCAATGTTTCAGCTGGGGGTTTTACTTGAATTGCTTTTTAATAATTTGATGATTACATTAAGATGATGTATGGTCTACAGCAGTGCTTCTCAAACTATCTGATGTGCCACAGACTGGTACCATATTTGTGCCGCCATATTATTTGTTTACGATCTGAGAAAATATAATTTGAACATTCGTAGTAATATTAATTTATACCGGAAAAATATAATATGAATATAATAAGTGGGACAAATAACCTCTGCGGCCTTCATAGTAACATCTATTCTTGTGTAGCTGCCATACACTCTAAATTTGTTAAGGGATATTTGGCCTAAGCTGTGGGCTCTGGTCCACTGGCTCTCCACCCTGGAAGTGCTACTGTTAAATTATACTATTGTTTCTTTTCTGGAAACTTGCCGTGGACCAGCACCAGTCTACGTACCACCGCTTTGAGTGGCACTGGTCTACACTACACCATATTGTACATTAAATACCTTTTTTTTGCCCTCATTGTTTGTGGGGCTAGATGCTTGTTCTCAGCCTGGCACGGATGTTGAGATGTCACTTGTGTAGTCAGTTCCAACACTTATAAAATCTCAGGAAGGCACTTCACTGACTTAAAATTCCTAGATGTTTTAATTACTTGTTTTGTATATAAAGGAAACTCTTGGTGCTAGAGAATCAAATAAGCTGCAGTTGGCCAAGGTAGTAAGTTAGATACAGACTACTGCTCTTAAGAGGGAAAGGATGAATGCTGGTCGTCTCACACAGAAATTGTGAAATTTCCGGAATATTTAAAGGAATGCTATTTAGTAATGAAATCTTTAATATTGGTTTTGAAGATATTTTTGATATCATCGTGATGAAGAGATTCTTGTCTTAGAGATGTGTATGGGCAGGCAGACATATACCAGGATGTCAGTGAGTGCGCGCGCTCTTGACTGGGCAAAGATAAAAGGGCATGTTTCCTAGAGTACCATTTATCCTTTCTGGAACCCTGATTCTAGAATCTTAGTCTTTCCAGAAATTGCTGTTAGTGTTAAAAGGAAAAAACAATTTTTTTTTTAGATTAATAAAACTCGTCATGACATTTAATTTCTCTTTTTTTTTAAAAAAGAAAGCTTTTTAAAATTTGTATTGTAAATTAAATGTAATGCATTCTGGTCTTAAGGGTGTCTGTCTTTTTTTGAACCCCTGTTTTGGTTGAGCTCTTAGACATCCCAGCAGTGAGCTAAAAGGTGTAGGACATTCAGCCTTGTTGACCAAGCGAGTTACCTAGGTATGTTTTGGGGATCTAGAGCAGCAATCAAGGGTTATCCATAGAAAATCCCGAGTAGAACTTTCTGATTAGAGTGCTCAGAAGAATTTCAGCTGCAGGTGGTTACCAAACTAAGTTGGAACCTGATGGGAACTAAACACACATGTCCTCAACCCTGGTAGGCCAGCATGCTAATGTAAAGGCTCTCGCTATCTATATGAAGGGTAAGGGAAGGGGGGGGGAACCTGGATACCATCTGAGAACGAGATCAGTGGCTGTACCCAGTTAGCATTTTTCTGGAGAAAATAGCTGCAGGACATGTCAAAGTGATCAGAGTTTTTTATAAAGTGGGCACACCTGCACGTGCTTCTTGGAGAACTGTGCGTTTTCCTCTTAAAGACCCTTTTTTTGAAATAGTTTCTCTTTTAGATTTTGTCAGTTTTTTCTTTCTAAAAATTACTAAGCATTAACTTTTATTCAATTTCAGAAACTTTGACGGATCCCTGTAAAGGGGTCATGTGCGACACAGGCGTGAAGCACCAGTGTCCATCAGATTCCATTTTGATCCGCAATAACACGACATCTCTGTCGGGTGATGGCTGCTGCAAAGAGACGTTCACGTGCCAGTGCAATTTCGAAGCCTGCAAGCAGTCTACATGCGGCATTGGGTTTGGTAGTGTTATGAATCGTAAAGGAGAAGGAAAACCAGGAGCCTGCTGTGATGAATATATGTGCAAGAGTAATGGTATGTTGTTTTCTGTTGCTTTCACATTTGAAAAACTTGAATTTAAAAAAAAAAATTGGGATCATATGTATGTATATAAACTCATCCACCATTGTGGGTGTGAATAAGGATGTCAGCTGGTTACATTTGTTTGTTTTGGACAACCAATAGAATATATTAAACCAATGCTTAACTTTTTTTCTAACATTATACAAAGGGTAAAAAAAAAAAAGTTTTTAAATCTATCAGAACAAACTTGGACTGGAGTGGCTCAGAGAGAGACTGTCATATTGCAAGATTGCTAAACGAGTATAGTTCAGTAAAATGGCTTCTATTTAGCCCAGAAGATGTGTAAAATAATGGGACACTATGTCAAATAACATAGCATTGGTAGACCCCCCCCAAAAAAAGAAAACTTGATGCTCAGATTAGCTGGAAAATTGAGCGCCTGTCTGAAGTGGAGCAGAACAAGATGTCTGTTAAGTCCTCCAAATCCCTTTAAGCTTTGATTTTGAGTTTCTGGTGTGTTCTGGGAAGAAACTGTTTCCTTGAGTTGCTGAGCCTGACTTCAGTTCAGTTCGTCAAAAACCATCTCCAGTGGATCCTGGAAATGTGGGTCAAGATGCCCTGATCTGATGAATCAGTTCCTGAAGTTTGGATCAGTTGGCTGGACTTATGTACGGTGAAGCATTCCATTTGAAGCCTACTAAATTAATGATCAAAGGTGTTGGAGGTTCATTATGGTATGGGGCTGTTTTCCTAAAAAAGGGGACAAACCCTATTCATTGTATCCAAGGAATAATCGACTGGTTTTACCCAGACTAGTTGATTAGTATACTAGAACCATATTCTGAAGACTGCTGCTGTCTCAACTGAATTTTTCAATATGACAATGATCCAAAATATTCAGCTACCATTGTCAAGCAGTATCTCACAGCTCAGAAAATTCTAATTGTAAACTGGCTGGTTCCAGGGCCCTGGTTTAAATTCAATACATAATGTGAAACAATTAAGACAAATTTATTAACACTGCCCTGCCAAAATTTGGATCATGTGTTTCAAATTATTCAACCAGGTTGGGCTGATATTTGCTAAGACTGGCACATTCGTCTTGTGGACTTCATACTCAGGTGCTGTTAGCCACAAGCATCAATTACAGGCTATGTGATCAAATACTAGCACCTTCTCTAAAAATTGGGTTTTTGTAACAAAATTTCAAATGTTTGATTTGTTAAACTTTTGTCATGAAATTCTGGAATAATGTAAGAAAATCTAGTGAGTGTAAAATATTTACTACTGACCATGTGGATGTCTTTTGAAAGAAAGAACGAGAAACCACTTTGCCATCAGTGTAATGACTGGCCTGGAATGTCTGTTCTTACGGTTTTTGTGCATTCTGCAATTGTTCTTAAACCCTTTGTTTGCCACTGTATGTATGCATGTGTATATTATGTATGTATACAGGGTGAGGCAAAAATATTGTTCCGTAGATTATAGATTTTAAAAAAATTTACTAACTTTCTCAAACTCAGTAACCCAGAGTTAATAGCTTTATATAGCATAGTCCTTCCTTCATGCTTTCTTTTCTATGTGGATACTGGAGGATTATGACAGCCATCCAACATTACCTTATAGCCTGCAAAATGAAGTTAGATAAGTAGGTTCAAAGTTTGTTTTCTTTTTTACTGGTCAGTTTCTCCACTTGCTAACGGTACCACATGAAACATCTTCATTAGAAAAAATATTTTGATAGTAAAACTGTCTTTGACAGAGGTAAACTGCAGTTCATTGGTTCCAACTTCCTAATGAGGCAGGACTTGTGTGGGTGACACAAGAGGGAGATACAGGTGGATTGAAATTTGCTTTGTTTTAGACAATGCACAAGATAGGCAAGAAATTGATCTGTCTTCAAGTATTACCATCAAAATTTAGCTTGACAAATACAAAATTTACAACTATACTATTGAAAGATCTTAAGGCATTTAATGTTGGTAAAATGGTACTTTCCAAATGCTTTGCCTTTAAGCAGTTTTGAGGTAGGTAATTCAGTTGCAGGGAAGAGAAATTGATTCTAAAGTGGATTACTACTCACACTAACTGCATTTGTTAATGAGTGTAATGAATTACTGGCAGTTTCGATAGAAAGAAAAGTTTAACCCAACCATAGTTTCTCCACTCTAGAAACTTTAATGCTGCTGGGAAATGAAGTGTTAGATATGGATACCACACTGTGAATGCATTTAAGCAAGTTTAGTAAACTTGGTTTTTAAAGATTAATTTTTAAAAAAAACAATTTAGTTGATTCTTCTAGCATCACACTGATTCCGGTGTCAAATGAAACTTCTGTTAGTCCCCTCATTGAAACCACTGAGACATCTTAGATCAAATCGCCCATGGTTCCCGCAATCAGTTTGTGGTCTGCTGTGGATGCCATTCTGGCTATAAGCTGTTAGTTCAGCATCGTGCCCACTACTCATCCTTTACATTGTTGCAATTTTGGATTAAGCCCGTGTCAGAGCAGTGTCTAACCCTTGCACATTTAGCCAGGCCTAAACTTTCCTGATGAATGGCCCAACTGGCCAGAATGATGCCGACGTGCTTCACCAGTCACCTGCATCTTTACATTAACGCAGCACCTGCAGCTATGATACAACACCTTACACCAACCAGTCCAGACTTTTTGCATGTGTCACAAGAGCTGTTCTTTTGACATGGGTATTCACTAATTTTCACACTATTTCTGTCAGTTTTTCTGCATGCAGTGTTTGCGAATAGGTTAATTTGTCTATTATATTTCCCAAAGCTCTCAATAATTCCATTGAACCATTGAAATCATTTGCAATTATGATAGTCTGTTGCATGTATTATTACCATAGCTGTAGTAGCACTGGTAAGCAGTATTGCAAAGAAAATAAATACCTGATTATAAGGACATCTCTTTACAACCAACAAGCCAGATTATTGTGGACATTATTTGGGGGGGGGGAGTGAGTCATGTGACCTAATATGGCTGGAGCCTAGGGGAGGCAGTTTTATGTAAAACTTGATGATGCTCATTGTTCTGCAGAATGATGGGTGGTAGATTATTTGCTTTTTTTCTTTTCGGGGTTTTTTCTTTTTCTTTAGAGAGAAAAGGTCTAACATCCAGATGTTGTTTTACCTGACTTATTCTGAGCAGCGGTGTTTGTTCTGTTAGCAGAAATCCGTTGTTTGTGACTGACGTCTACCTACAAAGGTCGTAATGCCTGTGTGCATTATGCCTTTTGTCTATTGAGTGTGAGTTTTTACCACTTTCTGGTGGCGGACCTAGAAATACTGTTGTTGTTGTTGTTGTTCTGGAGATTATCTGTTGGCACCGAGCCCAGTCTGCACTCTCATACCTTCACTGATTAAGGCAAGGCCATAGCTATTGTTGTCAAGATTTTTTTTTTTTTTTGTGCTTTCCTCTTGAGGGAATACTTTGCTCCCCCTGTTTTTTTAAAAAAAAAAAATGTTTGGAATGATAACAGCTGGAGGTTTCCTGCCTAAAGAAAAGTCAGGGTCCCAGTCTTGCTGAAAATGGTATGGCTGGCCTAAATATAAAATAGAGCAACTGCTATGTTACCTTATGGTTTAAAATCTGTAGGTTCTTTTTAAGAAAGATGAGCACACGTTTCTAAATGTTTTCTCATCGTTTTAAACAAATCTTTTTTCTTAAAGTTAATTTCCAGGTAGTAGTGCATTTACACCTGTTGCGTTGCCTATTTTTAACGTAGAAAAATTAGACTTATCTCCCATAAACAATAAATAGCAGTGTTATTAAATAATATTATTCAGAAGAATTTGACCTATTCTACAATAATTGCATCACTGCATGTGCGCTCGTCATATATAAAGAAATTCTCTTATTGTTTTAAGAAAATAGATTAAAACCCACACAAATATTGTAATATTATTAGCTAATCGATGTGGACATTAGAAGACCATTTGACATGGCCTGGTTTGGCTTCCAAGAGCACTGATGGCTGCTCATATATGCTGTGGCATTGATTTCACAAGTTTTTGGATGACACAAACTTCATATATTTTCCTCCTTTTCTTTCTCTTCTTTTTTTTCTTGAGCAGTGTTGTCTCCAAATCAAGTAGAGTTTGTGACAGTGGACAGACACCCCCACCCCCTCTCTCTCCATGCAGTCCTGCACGTTTAATCTGATCTCAGATTCTGAAAAAATGCTCTTTAAAGCAACCACGCACCCTTTAGTAATGCTGGTGCTGTCACTTTAGAAGTTCTCGCTTTCCTTGGAATAGAAATAGAACATGGATAGAATACACTTCGTCTGCAATGATGTGCAGATAGTTGCAGGATCTAAATGTGGTCCTCAAAGTGACACCGAGACCTGGACCAAGCCAGGAAAATATTCAGATTATTTCTTTACCACCAGCATCAGCAGCTTTCCCAGTAAACACAATACAGGATGGGTCAGTCTCTGTTCTTAACCTGATGTGGCTGTTACCAGATATTTGTCCTTCCATCAGTACAAACAGTAACTCTGTTCAACCTCATGGCATTTTTATTGTTCCACTGCCTACTCTAAATCATAAACAGAATTGGCATATGGTAAAATTTTGTAGACTTCCATTTTATTTTGTTATCTGTACATTGTTTGAAAAAAAAAACAAAAAAAATTATAAATTTGGTGCCTACAGTTTATTAAACTAACCACATAATAAACTAGGATGGCAAATATTTCACTAGAAAGTTACTAATTAATATAAGAATGAATTAAATATTTTCATCAATACTCGAGTCTGTCGTTATGTATTTTTGAACCTCTGTTGAGGTGATGCGGAGAAAAATTTGATGTTACCACTTTTTTGAGATGCATGCAGTGCACCAATCTCCACAAGTGTCCATAATGCACAACTTGGTTGTACATAATTTCCTTTTGTGACCTTCCTTGACAGAAAAGTGATGGCATCGCTCATGTACATTCGAAAAGTATTGAAAGTATAAATTAGCAGGAATTCTCTTGGATTTCAAAATGTAGGTAAGTTATTTCCAAAGCTTTTCAGTTTTTGGAGTGAATACCATCTGTTTATACACGTTGTTGCTTTAACGACTTTCACAAATCTCATCATTCACTGTGGGGAATTTCTCCTGAAAAGCTTATTAGCTTATTTTCCATGAACTGTAGTTTTAAATGCACTTAGTACACAAAAGGAAATGAATTTATGGAAAATGTTTTCTAATGCAAACCTCTGAAGCCATACAACTCCTGCTTTTTCCAAGGTTTAAACTTGTCACAACAACATTTATCACCTAGCAACCAACATAGCAGAGATTCTGCCTCTTAACTACAACCTGAATATTAATTATACTACATGTATTCATTTTTGGAAAAAAGTAATAAGTTACCTGAAATTGTGGCAAATTTAAAAGAAAAACTGCTATTAAATTAGTTAATTAGTAGTTACCATGTGTTGCTGATTACAGGGCCTGTTGATTCCTATCTTGATAGATCATGTGCTTACATAGTGAGTGAGCTGTACGACTACTAGAACTCTTCATTTTTAGATGTGGGAGGAAACAAGTGTTCAAAGGAAACTCGTGGCTAGCTGGTGGGGGAAAATGTTCAGGCAAGAAACTTAAATAGAATATTTAATCTATTTTTTATCTTAATAATAACAAAAGATACTAAAAATGCTTCAGTATTACATCAGTTGTGGTTAGTTAGATTAAAGATCTTTTCAGTGGAATAATTTGAACCAAGTTTAATTTACGTGTGCACTCGGAATACACAAATTAAGCAACAGAACAGAATTTTAATCTAAAATGAATTTCCAGATTGATGTATGTTGTGGGGAGGAACCCCATCCAAAAAAAAGAAGCTAAAATAGAAAGTTTTTTTGAAACAAATTTGCTGAGTAGAACACTTGATCTAGAAATCATAAAAGTTTGGATTCACATTTTCGTTGCGGATGTTCAGAAATTTTAACAGATTCTTGAATAGCAGGTGGCTTTACCATTTCGAGAACTTATCTTTGACACTTTGGCCTCTATGCCACTTTCGTGTGGAAATATTGGCCTGCAAAATTACTTGATATTCGAGTTTCGTGAAAGTCTCAATTGTAAAAGCAATAGTGAACTTTACAAAGACATCTATATTGTGCATGAACTGACAGTTGTTTGTTTTAAAATATAATTTGTAAAGTCTAGGGGATGGGGGAAAGAGTCTGGATTTTTTGGCCCTGGTAGCTACATTATCATTTGTTCAAAACAATATTGATAAATATTTCTGTACTCTGAGAATCTTGTATAAACTATATTGGCTTCCTGTCTCCTCTTACTCTCTGCCATCCCATCCAGCAGATGGCAGCTATATTAATATTGGCCTGTTATATTTAATTCATCCATCTGATGCGAAAGAACTATTCTGGAGAGGAGAGAGAGAGAAAACTATGGATGGCTTTTTTTTTTTTTTTTTCATTTTAAACTTAAAAATTCTTTTTTGATTGTTTTTTTTTTTTAATGGGACTGTGGACACTTTGCTTAATGACCTCTGACCTTCTGGTTTCGTTTGAGCATCCCTGGTAACAGTGTTTTGTACAGCTTCCCAAAACTAATGTTGCTGCAAAATAAAGAAATTATCTAGTTGTAATTGGAAAAAGCCGCCCCTGGGCAGGAAGTGTTAACGTGATGATGGAAATGTTTACAAATCGGATGCGAGTCAACAGAGTTAGCGGAAATGACAAAACCAAAAAAAAAAAAACCCGAAGATTTAATTTGTCAGATCGGCTCGAGTTAACAACATCAGTGAAGGGGGATTAGTAAAGTGTTTTGAATGCTGAAAAATATACATCTATTGAATTAAAAAAAAAAAAAAAAATTAAATGATCATACAAGTTTTGTTGTGTCAGCATTGCAACCAGAGAGAATTTATGGATAACATTGATCCATCTGTTGAGGTATGACAGCTGCTTGAAAGTAAGCAAATTTTGTTTCTGAAACCACAGTTTGTTTTGTTTTTCCCCCCCTATGTCTGCCTATAGCTGTAACTGGATTACTTACGTCGAGTTAAGAGATCCTGGTCTTAATTTTTCTTTATCATGCACCAGATTTTTAATTGGGGGTGGGGTGGGGGGGGGGGAGACAACCCTGGTGAGGAAGCATAGCGCTTGCAACTGTCCTTTAGGAAACGTTGCCAGTTTTGTGATGAGGGTCCAGTATTTCTAACTTTGGCAAAGGAAAGCCTTACTAGGTATGGGAGGAAAACTCATGCCAGCCGGCTGGTAAAGAGGCAGAAGATATCACGTTGATCCCTAACCAGGAATCTACCCCAGGCGCCCCCTATAGTTGTGCCAGTAGTCCACCATTGGACTGCCGCTGTGCCTGATTCCTTGTAAAAATAACAAGAGTGAAGTAAGTTAGTGTGCACCAACCGATAAGACGTATCCCCCTCTTAATAATTTTATTTCAAATATCAAATTTATTCAGGTCTTAAAAAAAACTTCTTTGTTGTTTTTTAATGGTTGCATAATCTGCACTAACTTAAGTTTACCAAACTGCATGGGGTATGTCACTATCACTCTAGTCGGCACATAACTCCATGAAATCTTTCTACTATTGAAAATCACGATTTAAAAATTTTTGATATAGTAGTCATTTTTTGTAAAGGTGTCATCCCATAATTTCTAAGGATTCTCCTTGTACTCGTGTAAAGCTGTGTTGGTTTCTGAAAATTTAAGGCATAAGCTGCTTAAAATAGTTTTGACACCTTTTTCACACGTTCTTTTTGTTTTCCTATTGAAAGTAAAGGAAAATCTAAATCCTTATAAATAGGAAAGTTTTTTGAAGACTCCTTTTGGATGGATGCTGCATAGAACAACTAGGCACCTCTCAGATTCTGTGATGATGAACCGTTATACTAATGCATTGTCCACATGTACTCTCAATTAAATTTATAAAAGATGCAGTTATTACAAACAAGAGACTTGGCCGTAATCTGAGAAATCTACCTAAACCCGAGAGTCCACACTTACAATACACTGGTTGTCAAAAGTTAAGCAAGCAAAAATTTCTGAAATGGTTGGTTTTATTCACCAAATGTTCAAAGCAAACTCTTTTTATAGAACTTTTTATCAGAAATGTGTAAATTACAGATAATTTTTGGATTGTAAAAGTAAGGAATTCTGTTAAACAACAGCACTACATGACTTGCAACAGCTTTGCAATTCTAATGGTCTCCACTCTGTGATAGAGTCCATTGTTTTATCAGAGAAGTTTGTAGTTTTCAGATGGAACCAACACGTTTCTCTATAGCATCGCAGACATTCTTGATAAGACTCTCCTTAGAAGAATGTGCTGGTCACATTATTCTGGTAGCGTTTTGTCTTGAAAATATGGCACCTGTAATTGACTGATATCTGGATGAGCTTTATTATCTATTAAAAACCAAGTTATCTCCAGTTGTACCTGCATATGGTTTTTCATTAGGATCCAGAATCCTCTCCCTATATCCCATGTGTTCAGGATGCCTCTTTGAAATGCATGCAGGTTCTATACTTACCAAGTAAAATTCTTGTCTAGACCATCACATCTCCGCCATTGTAGTGATTTTTTTCCATGATGTTTGCTGGCTGGTTGTGCATTCTATAGATCATAAGCAAGTTGGGTTAGCATTTGGTTTGACAAAGCAAAACTTAAAAGAGGGGGATAGCAATCTGGTGGTGTGATCCACGATGGACCTTGAATGGATCTTTGGACTGTGTCCATGCACTTTAAATTGTCTCCATAGCCAAGAAACCACACCTCTGTTTAGATTTAGCCATTTTGCCACATGGGTCTGTGATTATCTGGCCTCTATCCTACCAGTAGCTCTCAGCCATACTGGGTTGGAAGATTCTCTCGGGCAATCTATTTATAACATTGCCCTTTAAAGCAAGTACCTTAACAGAGCCAAATTTGATGTGGAGACCAGCTAAGTTTTTAGTTTTGATGTAAATTATTTTTTTTTTAATGTCTTTACATGTTATTTACATTTCTTTGACAAAAGTTGTTACATGAAAAGTTTTATTCACTAAATATTCAACTATTTTGGAAATGTTTTCATTTTATTTGTTTTGGGTTCCAAAAGTTAAGCAGAAGGATATACATACCTGTCTTTATAATTCCACAGAACTTTTCTTGATGGAAGTGGAGTTTTGTTTCTTAACTAGCCAATTCTAGAAAATTAGGGTTATTGGGTACTAGTAAACATAACCATCATCAGTAGTAGCTAAATGTTTATAATTAGTAAAGAAAAATCAGTTAAGATTTTTGATAATCAGATATATTGCCATTTGGGATGTAAGCTCTAGTCTCTTTAAAGGGTCAGTGTTATTATAGCCAGGCTATTTAATTTTTCTGTGTAAAGCGTTGTAAAGACTTCTCGATCCCTGAGTTTTGACAAAAATCTAATCATAGATAGTCTCCTGTTGTTGACTTTTGTAGGTAGAGAATTGATATTGGTTAAATTATTGCCGCACGTGCGTGGCAGTGATTCTCTCTCTGATCTGCATGCCCAGCTGGCTCCAGTGATTCTGATTAGAAAATTGTTTTGCATATCCCCGAAAAAAAAAGAAGAGAGACTTAGCGATGCAATTATTTCTAGAAATGGCTTTTAAGAACAAAGTAGTTTTTTTGTTTTTTCCCTATCTGGCTGAACGTGTGTTTTTGCTTTAAAAATGACAGAACTATTAAAAAAAATTTTTTTTTTTAAATTACACTGAATAAAAACTTAACCAGAAACTCAGTAAAACAAACCAAAAAAAAAAAAAATTTAAAATCTTTTCAACATAATGAAAAAAAAACAAAATATAGAAGAAATGCAATAAAACAACAACAACAACAACAGATTAATCTTCAAGATTATACATAGAATCATTTAGAGAGAGAAAAGATAAACTAACTCTCTCTCTCTCTCTCACACAGCTAACTTACTGCTCTTATGTTAATCCGATCTTTACCTGTAGTCTTATCTGGTGTATTTATCCACAAGAGAAATAACAGAACTAATAAAATAACAGCAATAGCCAAAAAAAAAAGACTTGTGCTAGTTGGATGTAGATTTGTGTAGTGAACATTGGAAATGAATCGCTGTCCATTAAAGATGCTATATATGCACTCTGAAATACTTAAAAAAAACGCTTAGATACACACCAGTGATAATCAGAACCTATCAAGTCAATCTGGTGAAAAAAAGAAAAAGTACAAAATTATATTGAGCCAGAAAATAAAAGTATGATAGCATATTAGCCTTAGATCTGCTTTTGAAGATTGGCAGACATTTTACTGATTTTTTTTTTAGTATATGAGTTCTTAACATTCCCACAATGCATTGCTATATCTAAATTATTGGCAGATTTAAATCACATTCAGATAGCATGCTCAGCAGTATAAGCTGATAAGATTTATCTACTAGCATTCTTATTATTCTTAAAGGGCAGAGGAGACTGAGGCTAGTTATAAGCGTAAATTATTACAACACCAGTACTTCCTAATTAAATGAAGGGATGATAGTGTGAAGAATCTCAGAAAGGTCAAAGGATATGATGTCGATTATAGCCCCATCTATACGTCATGATGTCGATTATGGCCCCATCTATACGTCATGATGTCGATTATGGCCCCATCTATACGTTTAATTATGAATTATTGGTAGCGCAACAGTTAGGCCCTGCCTACCCTAAAGACTGGTCACTGCAGACTTGAGCTATGCTGTGACTTCCTGCTTGGGCAACTCCATGGATTGCCGAGCAGAGTCATTTTGGATAGTTCCCCGCTGCTAGGTATCTCCCTCTGGTTCTCATGCTTTAAAAAAGAGAGAAAAATCATCATCATCCATTTTGTGGCTCTTAAGCTAACAGGGAAGATGGCTGAACAAACAGCGAAGTATCACAAAGCTGGATAATCAGTTTTATGGAATAGGGCAGGTCATATAACTGGGAAGCAGTTTTCAAAAACCTGGCTTAACAGTTCTGTAAATAGTTACAAGATAAACAGACAGTTTAAGGGCTGGGCAGTCTTTGCATTAAGAAATGCCTCCCCCCCTCCCCTAAAAAAAAAAAAAACTCAAAAGGTATCAAATTCTACTCTTCCCTTCAGTTTTCTGATCCCTGTAAATCTTGCTTTCCCAGTGCCCTCATTTATTTCCTTTTGTGTCTGTCAGGGGGCGCAGGGGGAGGGGTGCAGTTCTTGTGCTGCTTTTCTTTTTTTTGTTTTTTTTTTTTTTCCTTCTCTCTCAACACTTGGTAAATATTGGCTGGCGACTTCTAATTACTACAGGAAAAAATATTTACACTGATCCTAATTTGAATGTTACCTAAAATCGTCTTAATGTTGTTGTTTTTTTTTTTATTCTATCAGTAATTTTATCTCGAATTACTCAGACTGTCCCTCTTATCTTTCTCACTCTATTATTATTATTATTATTATTATTATTATTATTTTATAGGCTTACTTTCATCCCATGCAGTTAATTCAGTTTTAGAAAGGCATAAATAATATACAATTTCTCAAATCTCATTATTCACGTGATTACTTCTTAAAACCCACTGAATATCAGGGTGAATGTAGAAGTCTTAAAATGAAGATACTCTAGTTTTAAGTGGTGATAAATTTCGAAAATAAGGAGAATTACAGCCGGAGTTCCTATTTGTAAATTAACTGTGTAATCTTAAAAAAAAAAAACATGTGTGTGAGAGCCGGACCCTCGTGGCACAGGATAGGCCGTGTTCTCTAGCGGATAACCGTGTTACTACGCTTCCCTCACCAGGGTTGTCTCCCTTGTAGACATTAACGTGCTCAAAAAAAAAAAAAAAAAGAAGCTGAAGTTTGAAAATGTAACAGGGTATATAACATGGATTTTCTGCCATTTAAGAAAAAAACAACAACAACAAAAGGGTCAGGATAGATCAGAGGTGAAATTGAACAGAATTAGCCAACATTTTTAATGTGCAAAAAAAAAGAATAAACAAATTTGATTATGCACTGAATAACCTGTTTTGCATAGTGCAGAATTACCTGTAATTGGTATTTTAACCCTGGTTAAATTTTTGAATGTTTGCCAAACTCTCCTTGCTGCTCCCTCTCCGAATTCTTTTGAAAGGGATGATGAAATGTAAGCTAAGTTAAACAAACCCATTATTTCTTATAAGGACGCCCTTTTAGTGAGAGAGATAGCAAACACTTTGTATTTTTTCTTTTTTTTATTATTTATGAAGACGACAGAATATCGAAAGCCCTGATTACTTAAGGCTGAGCAGTTGGAGCTGAAACAAGGAAGTTTCTGGATGACTATCATTAGGCTATAATGTGTTGACACCGCATTAAAAATGTATTGCCAAAATAAATAAATGCGTAAATTCAAATCTGTGTCTCTCCTCCCCCCCCTTTTTTTTTTTATAGAAAACTGATGCTGTATTACAGAAAATCATTTAAATGTATTTTTAATTTCCAGCATAAAAGCTGCTAGATTTAAGTAGTTAGTCCAACCAAACCTGAACCATCAGCTCTTTATAATACTTGTTTTGCTTGGTATAACCCATTGCTGGCAGTTGTGCATAAAGAGAAGCTCAGCAAGCGAGTTCTCTTCTCTTTAATTTGCAGGAGTGGGAGAGATGGACACGAAACAAATCTACAGGTAGCCTAACCTCCAACCTTTGAAGTTTAGAAAGAATTCTCTCTCTCTCTCTCCCCCAGAGAAAAGATCAGGGGGGAGGGAGGCATGCATCCAGGTGTGTCTCCCCTTGTTTGTTGTGAGCATGAACAAGTGGGCAAGACTTCACCAGTGATGTAATATTGTCAGAACAAAGATTGATGGGAGTTTGTGCTGATTAACTGGCCTTTTCTGCCATCCTTCCAGCAGGGTGGCTGGCAGCATTTATAATGATCAAATGTACTCTCTGGGCGGCTGAAGAAAATTAATTTCAAAGGTGAAAAGAGAAACACTTAGGAATTGAAAAGTTGTGACAATAGTCTGAGCTGGGAAGCTTTCAAGATAAGAAAACCTTATCATCTGATCTTGTTTTTCTTTTTTTCATCTTAAATTTTGATGCATCATTTTCTTTTCTTGTTTAAGTATAAAACTAAAAGCACACAAAATAACGAAGGGCATTAACAATAGCGGGCATTATCATTTTACATGTTTATTCATGTAGGAAACTGATATTTCAGTAAAAGGGATATTCTTGTTTTTGAAGAGAGAGAGAGAGACTCTCCTAAAAAAAACTCTCAGCAGAATGCAAGAATGAGAAAAAGAATACAATGTCTTTCGCAGCTTACCATTTATAATTGTTCAACTTAGAATTAAACATTTTATACTTAAATCAGATTTATTTTAATTAAAATTTATTTTTGTAAGTGATTTCTTATTTCAGCAAATATTCTACCACTAGTTTACTAAATATAGTTCATGGTTGTGAAGGTTTGATATAATTTTTCGCATTTGGTATCAGCCTGACTTTAGATGAAACTTACAAGTTGAATTTTTTTTGCTGTTTAACTATATATATATGTGCATGTATGTAGACACTTGACACTGGTTAATAGACACTTGAGTTTGAAAGAGCACCTGTTTACTTTGGAACCATAGATAGCGCTGGGAAAATATGAGATGCTTTTGTGGTGTAGCCTTTTGCTGTATGCGAGGCAATGACGAGCTCACGTGATACGGGGATGAGATCGGTCAGAAATCCTGGTCTTTGGGATTGCAGCCCAATCTTTGGCACAGTATTAGGGAGTCCCTGGAAATAGGTTTATGGAGTTGCTTCTGTAAGGATCAGTTGAAGATGGCTCAATCCCACTGACTGGGTTACTGCTCGTTGGTTAGCCAGGTGATAGATAGCAAAGTTGGGATGATGTCCCAATTCTTTTTCCATCTTTGCATTGCATTGCATAAGTGGCCAGAGATGAAATATCTATTAAAAAAAAAAAAAAGAAAAAAAAAACTGCCTCCTTTGGACAGCTGGCCATTGGCGTAGTTTACAAAGGAGCTACCTGTGGGCAACCAGTGGTCTATCACCCCATTGCATGACTACAATTTTTTTTCAAAGACAGGGGCTTACAAATCATCACACGGATGAAGGAAAAGAATTACACAAATATACGTAATGATGATGATGTTTGTGAAAATATTGCAATATTATTGAGGAGATGTATTTAGATGAAAAGATCAGAGAGATTTATCTAAAAGCCATAGTATCAGTATTGATGCTTTTCCTTGGTAGTCACACACTGATATCTGTAGTAGGAGATGCCATCTTTTAACAGAAAGGGGTAATGAGAGCTCCACTGCCTGTATCAGGTCAGTTGGATGTTTTGGATGCTAGCATAGTTAAGCTATCTACTGCTGTTATGGATGAAGCTTGTGATGCGACCAGGACGGAAGCTGCTTCCTTACCATGGAATGGCTCTTACATCTTTATCTTTGGCACAGCAGGCTAATGGATTGGTTTAAAAAATACATCGAAAAGACTTGGCATGGTAACCAGTAAGTAGGTTGTGGGCTCAAGATCAGCTTCAGCCACTTGTACCATTCAGAAATAGAGAGAGAGAGAACGCTTTACCTCAGTGAACAATTTCCAAAATGTAGGTTCGTTCCCTATTTCTGCTAACAAGGTGGCAGGGCATCTCCAAACTAACCATCTACGTCTAGTTCCTGTGAGTAACGCATCATCACTAACTTCCCATTCTCCTCTTAAATACGATTCAATCCCCTTCCCCGATCCCATGATCTTACCAATTTTAGCCTATTATATATATTTAGTGAGTGAGGGTGAAACAATGAAATTGGGGGATTAATACTAATGGGATCTTAAGAAATCCTCCCCCACCTTTTTTTTAGCAGTACTATCGGTGATGACCACTAGAAGTAACTTTTTTTTTCACATGACAACTTCCCTCTTAATTTATTACAAGTCAGACACCTTGCTTGAAAGTTGGTTTTGGATCATTTTTGTTGGTCAAAGGGTTAAACTGCCTGGCCATTATCTAAAATAAAAAAAAAGAAGAAAGAAGCTTAAATACTTCATGTTAAAATGTGGGTTTTTTCTGGCATGGTCTTTTGTTTACTTTACCATTTCATGTCCCCCTCTTACAGTATTGTGGGTAAACTGAATTCCATTCCTTCATTAACCCCCACCCTGTCCCCTTCAATAGCACCCTGGTCAGTATTAGGATGAATCTAGGGGGGGGGGGGGGAGAGGAGAGTGTGTGTGTGTGTGGATCCTCTTGAGTACAAGCCACATGCTACTACCATGCCTTCTGGCAGTATAGCAGGCCTACAATATTGTTGAGTGTGGTGGCATAGTTAGAATTCTTGCTTGGTAATAGATCCTGTGTCAACTGCAGGTGAACAAGGGTGCTTAAGAAAATTGGCAGTGTTATTCAATATGCCACAGGCTAAGTGACCATCTTCTTAGTACAGATTTTATGTGGCAGTTTAAAGTTGAAGGGACCCTATTGTTTGTTTTAGAGCAGTCTTCTTGCATAACGCATCAAGAATAAGCAGGATCAGATTTGCTCTTTTGATAAGATTATCGTTAATATTATCATTATTATTATTTTACTACTTTTTCAAAGGTGTTTTTAATTTATTATGCCTTTATAAAAAATTACATTCAGTAATTAGGCCTTTAAAAAGTACGGTCATAGATAGCTTAGATTGGACAGGAAAACCTAATTAGAAGGGTTATTTCTGTTAGTATGCAAATGAGCAGCAGTATCAGGGAATGTTGGGAAAAAAATTTATGCTTTGAAAAATAACTTTTTCTGGAAATAAGTAAATAGGTGGATTAAACAGCAAAGAAAAAAAAAAAAACAGAAATTTTTGCCAGTCAAAAGAAGTAACTGTAACCACAGTTAATAAGATGTCACTGAACTACAGGGCAGTAAATATATTTCTCTTTGCCTACCTACCATTAGATATATTAAGAATGTAGCTAGAAATCTGGCCAAAGTTCGTTAACAGCTTGATATTTTGAAAAATGAAGCAATAGTCAATGGGATAAACTATGTAAATTAGTTCATAAATCATTTATATCGAAAAAAAAAACATTTTTCCTAGTGTTTAAGCCATTATGGGTTTCTTTCTCTAGGGAATAAATAACCTGAAGTAAGTATTATTCTACTTAGTGTGTGCATGCGCAACAGACACATGAGCATGAATGAAGCCTGTTTATATCTTGTATCTGAGCTTATAATGTACTTTAGTTTATTATCTTTCCTACTGAAGTACACTGTATACCACCAGTAAAATGGCCCGCAAATGTTAATTGCTGATTAAAATCAATTGGATGGTTAATTACAGTTTTATCGTGGAAGTGGCATCATGTTATACCGAAAGGAATCATATTGACATGGCTTTATGTAATTTTTGCAGGGACAGAATGTTTAAAATGGCAATACCTCTCATATTTGTTCTGTGGATTTGTTGGCTGGTTATAATTTACTGACATTCTTGATATTTTTTACTACTAATGTTTGATTCAGTGAATATTATATTACTGAACTTTTTCTTAGTTGAACCTGATTTCTCTCTCTCTCAAAATTGCTGCACAATGTGGAGCGATTTTCTCCTTTTTGTATTTATGCATAAAACAGGGTGGCCAGGGGCCAGGGGGAGAGGAGCGGACGGAAACCCAAGGGGCGGAGGAGTGGGGGGGGGAGAAGGACGAAGGAACGAACGGCGGAGGGGAAGAGCGAGAGCGAGGAGAGAGAGAGAGGCGACACAGAGAGAGAAAAGAGAGAGCGAAAAGAAGAGAGCGAACAAGAAGCGAGAAAGAGAGCGAAGAGAGAAAGAGCGCGCAGAGCGAAAGGAGAGAGAGAAAAGAAGAGAGACAGCGATAGAGAGAGCAAGAGAGAAGAGCGAGAGAGAAAGAGCGAGAGAGAAAGAGAGAAGAGACAGCGAGAGCGAGAGAAAGAGCTCTCGAGAAAGGAGCGCGCGAGACATCTAGAGCGCGAAGAAAAAGGAGCGCGAGACAGAGAGCGAGAGCGAAAGAGAGCGCGGCGAACCAGAGATAGAGAGACCAAGAGAGATGAGCAAGCGCTCTCGAGAAAAGAGAGCGAGAGAGCGAGAAAGAGAGAGAAAGAGCTCGAGAAAGAGCGCGAGCGAGAGCAAAGCGCGAGAAGAGCGCCGCGCAAGCGAGAGCGAAGAGAAAGCGAGAGCGCTCGAGGCCAGAGAGAGCGCGCGAGCGAAAGCGGAGTCGAGAGAGAGCAAGCGAGAGCGAGCGCGCGAAAGAAGTAGAGAGAGCGAAAGAAGAGAGAGCGAGACAAGAAGAGAGCGAGAGCCAGAAGGCGAGCGAGCTCCAGAAGCGCGAGCTGAGACAGAGCGAGAAGGAAATAAGAGAGCGAGAGAGCGACAGAAGAGAGAGAGGAGAGACATCGATGAGCTCGAGACAGAAGCGAGCGCTCGCGACCTCCAGCGAGCGAGCGCTACCGCAAGAGAGCTGCGTCGAGAGAGATCATCTCGCTCGCTCTCTCCATCAAGCTCTCCGATCGGAGAGAAAGGCAGAGCTAGAGAGAGAGAAGCAGCGCTAGAGAGAGAGACAGCAAGAGAGAGCGAGCTCCCCAAAGGAGAGAGCGCGAGCCCGCAATGCGCTAGCGATGAGGGCAGAGGAAAGATCCGAGAGCCAAGAAGCGGCTATCGCGAGCATCAGCGCTCGAGAGCTATCCATCAGCGCTCTTCGAGCGCCAGCATAGAGCTCTCTCCATAGCGGCTAAATCTCTCCATCGCGAAAGCTCTCGCTCATGTCCTCTCTCGCTCCATCATCTCTCTCTCTCCAGCTCTGCTCTCTAGGCCATCACTCTCTTCGCTTCTCTCCATCTCCTCTCTCGATCCAAATCGCTTCGCTCTCTTCTCCATCTCTCTCTCTCCATCATCCTCTCTCTCTCTCCATTCATCTCTCTCTCTCTCTCCATCTCTCTCTCTCTCTCTCCATGAATCTCTCTCTCTCTCTCCTCATCTCTCTCTCGCTCTCCATCTCTCTCTCTCTCTCTCCATCTCTCTCTCTCTCTCTCTCCATCATCTCGCTCTCCTCTCCTATCATCTCTCTCTCTCTCTCCATCTCTCTCTCTCTCTCCATCATCTCTCTCTCTCTCTCCATCATCTCTCTCTCTCTCTCCATCATCTCTCTCTCTCTCTCTCTCTCTCTCTCTCTCTCTCTCATCTCTCTCTCTCTCATCTCCATCTCTCTCTGTACCAGCTGCTTGTGTGGAGTTTGCTTCCACGTGTTAAAATGAAGACTTCTAGTGGAAGTTTTGCTGAAGTCGGAAGTGTGAGACGCAGGATAGGGAGCGCTCTTTAGCACAGGCTTACAATCCATCACCAGGATTGTCTCCAGCATAGAGAGGCTATCTTTCTTCTGTTGTAGAGATTGGTATACGAAACAACAACAACAAAAAAGCATGTATGCATGCATATATAGGGGATATTCAAATGAAACTTGCCTGGATACCACTGCGGAAATTCTGTTTTCAGCTGGGTTTCATCTGAATATCCCTAGTGTGCATATGACCCTGAAATATTGAAAAAGAAAAAGCAACAAAAATGTTTAGTTTCTTGATATTTATAATTACCATTTAATTTCTATTTAGTTAGCACAAGCTCTGATGCAATCACAGGACCAGAAGCCACTTGAGGACATGAATTTATTTTTATTACATCATTAGAACACGGGTTGCATTTGCCAGCCAGCCATGCTCTTACACGCTGAGAAGTTCACCTGGCTATAACTGAATATATCGCTTTGTTTTTAACCTCAGAATATGATCTGAGAATCATTGTTAATTTAGCTAAATGGCTGCTGAAGCAATAAAGCGATGAAGAGAACTGCTTACGTACAAAATGAAGCAAAACCTCTGCTGCTTTCGTTGTAGGTTTATCTTTTTTATTAGATTGAATCCTGGGCCATGAATTTAATGGCGAATGTAAAAAGAGAGTCTATGCTACTACTTTATTTCTTGCAGTAAATTACTGTACAGGCTTGACTTCAGTAAATAAATAGCTTTTTAGACTGAAATAGATCAGTTCACATAATAAGAACATAGTTGCAAGCTATAAAAATAGGTACAGGTCAAAGGAGGTTGACTCTGCAAATGGCAATGCCACAAAGAGGAGGCTCATGGAAACTGATAGATTTTGTCCAGGAGTATATTGGTAGAAATGTGCAGGAAATCTCCAAAGATCTGGATATTTTATTGTTGATTGTTAGCAAGGTTAATGTCCATTTCTAGAGAAGCCATAAGACACCTATTCATGCGTATGCCTACGGAATTCTTTTTGCTGTGGAAACCAAACCCAGGCAAAGAGCTTAAAATGTGTACAGGTGTCCACAAGATATCTACTTCATTGGGTATATAACAGAAGAGCAGCAGCTGGACCAACCCTCTGCTCTCACTGTCAGGTGTTGAATAATAATGATTAGTGCAGATGGTACCACATTCTCCTACCTTTGGAATGCAGTAAGTCTAGTTTTCAGGGTGGTGGTTGTCCATCACAGGAATTCTGATGGTGACTTCTGCCCTATGCACCAGCATTATTTGAGAGGAACTTTTGCCTGTCTATGCCAGTGATAATCCGTCCAAAGATAGCAGTATTTTTACAGAAGATGGCATTCCCAGCTTACATAACACAAAATGGAAATAAGAGCAACACAACTCTGGCCTGACCAATTACTTGACAGAAATGCCATTGAACGTGTGTGAGCTATCCCTAACCAAGCTCATGAGAGTGCCTCTGTAAACTCAGTTCCAGAAATGTCTAATATGTATTCTGTGCCAGGCTTATTTCATCAACGCAGTGTGTGTGTGTGTATGTCTATAATAATAAAAAAAAACTTATTTCAGACTTGGGTGCTTATTTACTACTTACACCATGTTTTTGTAAAAGAATAGATGTGCATGCTTTCATTTTTTAAAAAATTTAAATCAACTTCATTATGTCAAGGCAGGGGAAAAAAATCTGCAACCAACCATATTTTAATTTCTTAACATAAAAAGTTATCTACAAAAGAAGATCAAACTGTAAATAGGCTCTTCTGGAGCAACATCACAAATGTTTTTTCTAACCAAATTTAGTTTGATTGATTAGATCTTAACATTTACTTCTGATAATCTCTCTTATGGTAGGTTAACATAAAGCCACGGCTTTAATAAAATAACTTTATAAGAAGTCGGTAGTGTGTTTGAGACCAAGGTGACTATTTGATGGCGGCTCTGTCCGATGATTAGGGAATAAGTCACTAAAAATCAATGACACATTTTGTAGGGATTTGTCTACCGTTAAACGCATTAGCTGTAGATTGACGTTATACTCCCTACCCTGATATATTTTTGTATATATGAACAGCGTTTCCACTTTTACTGCAAGTTGTCAGTTTTGTAGCCTTATTACCTTTAAAGGAGCCAAAGATAAATTTAGCATCATACTTGGCTTCAGACTATTGCCCCACTTTTCTGTTTCTTGCTCCTCTTTTATTTGCTTCTGAGACTTAATATTTGTGCATCTTTCTCTCCCCTTTCTCTACAAGCCAGTTTTTTTTTTAATGTTTTTAAAGCAATTCTACCAGTCTTAGAAGAAAAAATCTCAACTTCAGTTTTTCTTTGCTTTCTACCTATCTAGAACATTGTAGCTGTCCTGTTCCACTTCTAACCTAACAAGTGAACACTGATTTTAACAAGGGTTCTGCCCTCCCCATTCCACAACAGGACTTCCTGTCGTCTACAATTGACGATAGACGTGTTTTATTAAAGTCCAGTATTAACAAAATTAGGCTCTCTAAATTTGGAACAAAATGAAAGCTTGATCAATAGGCTACGATTGTGCTGGGTTCAAAATGAATAACGTGGTGGATTTAATCAGGAAAATGAAGAAAAAAAATTAATTAGGTGAAGGATTGAGAAGGCTTCTTACTGCTTACCATTTGAAGAATTGTTCTTTCTGCTTGTCTTCAGAATTTTCTTAGACTGTTCACTGCTGTCCTTTCAGATGTATGATGTATTTTCTTTATGACAAAACGATACCATCTGATGCTCAACATCATTATGGACAATGATGTACAATCATAGATAATCTTTTGCAGATAGCACAGAGGAAATAAAACCACAAAAATTCAATTTTGATGGGTTTTCCTGTAATTTTGCATTGGGTATTTAAATGTACCTTTTTACTAAGATATCCAACTACTGTAATATCACCTACAAAAATGTTCACATTTACTGTACTACATATTGCATTTTGCATGGAAAATAACTGCATAATTTTCTGATAAAATGCTATTTAAAAATAATATTGGCTACTACCACTTACTTTAAGAAATATTTTTTTTGCCTGATTTTACAATTTTAAAATATTTTTAACAGGACTTGAAGGCTCTGGTATTCTAAATAACAAGGATTTAAACAAAATTTTTAAATACAATTTAGTTTAAGGTATAAAATCTCTGTGCTTATCTCTCATTTAGTTTTTGTCATGATTTTTACCATCTGAAGTGGTCTGTTTCTTTTTCTCCAAACAAGACTTTTACATGCCCTTTTGAAGGATCTTATAAGGACTGAGATATGACCTTAGTTAGTTTGCGCTAAGACAGTGCTGTTGTCTCTACTGGGATACAACGATAAACCACTGTGACCTCTTACTTAACAATATTTGTCAATATACTGCCAAAATATTTTAAAATGACATTCATTTACCATTCAAAACGAGTTCTTGAGATAACCAGCTTGCTACTTTTTAAATAAAAAAGAAAAATAGACTGACTTGTCCATTAACACTAAACTGAAATGGTTTTGACTTCAAGAGTGGTTCATTATGGTTATAAAGTAATAAATTGTGTTTAACAGAAGTATTTTATTTATTATGGCAAGTATTTGTTACTCTTTATACACTGATCAGAATTTCAGTCCGAGATTTTATTATGGTTGGAAATAGAAAGATTAACTGGTATATATTTCTGAACAGATGTTGGGTCTATGCATGACTTCTTGTCCAAGACCTTGCAGAGTATTTTACCAGGGATACCTATAGAACGATTTCTCCAACCACATGCTGTGACAGTTTCAGAATCCCATAATAGCAAGTATTAAAAGAAACTATTGGATGTTGTTGTTTTGGTGGTTGGCCTTTCATATCACACAGAGTCCGACAGACAGTTTCTTTCCAAACAGTCCAAGGTTCTGAAGCTGTATAAAGTGGAGTGGTGGCTGGAAGTATTCAGTCTGTGATAAAAAGGCCATTTGGATTTTGTGATAGTCCCCATTTCATGTAAAGATGTGTGTGACAAGATTGCTGAAGATGTTGACATGATGTCTGTTCACATCTTGGCGAAGCATTAAGCTGAGATTGGTTGTAATAAAAGGTGGGCTTAATTTGGCACATTAGGCTGAAGTTTTCTCAGGCAGTCTTCTCCTAAGACCTCCTCCAACACACCTCAGTTGCTTTTGCAGAAAGATGGCTTGACTTTTCATGCTTTCAGAGTCGCAGTCACTGACTAAACAATTCATCAGGGTCTTCCGCTTTCTTGGGCACAAAAACCAGGAGAAATTTGGGAAACCAGGACCATGATGTCTATGGCTACCTAACACATTGTGGAGGAACTAGAGACCCAGATTATGACCTCAAAACAGGAGAAATTTGGGAAAATAACTTGATGGGAAACCAGGACCATGATGTCTATGGCTACCTAACACATTGTGGAGGAACTAGAGACCCAGATTATGACCTCAAAACAGGAGAAATTTGGGAAAATAACTTGATGGGAAACCAGGACCATGATGTCTATGGCTACCTAACACATTGTGGAGGAAACTAGAGACCCAGATTATGACCTCAAAACAGAGAAAGGGAAAATAGTTGGGAAAAAAACTTGATGGGAAACCAGGACCATGATGTCTATGGCTACCTAACACATTGTGGATGAACTAGAGACCCAGATTATGACCCCAAAACTTCGTGGATACCACACATTGAGTCTGGGAGCTTCGATACTGTCAGGATGGTTCTATGAAGTTCTGGTGTAGTTCAGTTTGTTAGTTTAGTGTTTGAAAACAAACAAACAGACAGAAAAAATTATCTTGTTATGGAAGTAAAAAATCATCTTTATCATGGGAGGGTTTTTTTCTTTATACGCGTGCATGTGTTTTGTTTTAATTATGACATTGCTTATAAACCTATTACTCATACTGTCAGTGAGCAGCTTTTCAGTAACGAGAATGAGCACCCTTCTTTAATTTAGCCATTATGTCCATCCAGGTGTGCAGAAATCAAGGTTTAACAAAAATACAGCGTATGTATAGAAGTTCTGAGTTATGATGTGATATAAGTTTGTAAAATTGCTAAGGATGTTTTAAATGAAACCCAGTCGAAATAGCATCATCACAATGGTTACTCCCACCCCTTTTGGGTTTCATTAACATCTCAAGGATTTTTTGAGGGTCTTCAGGGGCTGAATGAAATTTTACGGGAGAAGTTACATCGTGAAGTATCTTGTATTAGCTGGGTAACATATCCATAATAACAACTGTAGTAAAAATAATGTTGATGGATGGCAGAAAATGACTTTGAAAAATCCTCATATGTTAATTTTCTTTACTGTTTTAGTTTTGAGCTGTATAATTTCCCTGTCAAATCGAAATTGGTGAGGAGGATGTATGTAAGCTTGTAGATTTTGTCACCAGTCAGTAAGTACAGTTGTCAGCTTCCAGTATTGTGTACTGTTGACAGTCTTGATCCGGAAAGGTGACATGATAATCACCATGAAGTCATCCAATATCTTTTGTCATTGGTTAATTTGCTGTAACTTAAATGGGAGAGACTGATAGGTTCTTTTGATGGTTAAAAGCCAACAATGATGTAGATCGGTGTTCACTGATTTCCGGTAAAGACCAGCATAATTCACTCAACGAATTGAGCAGGATTTCTTTC
Source organism: Nautilus pompilius (assembly GCA_018389105.1). Classification (NCBI taxonomy): domain Eukaryota; kingdom Metazoa; phylum Mollusca; class Cephalopoda; order Nautilida; family Nautilidae; genus Nautilus; species Nautilus pompilius. The sequence continues at coordinate 104,065 of JACATO010002738.1, forward strand.
AACTTTTGAATCTGGTATCCGGGATATATATATATATTGTGTTACCTTCGTTGCCAGGTATGTTGTAGCATATCAGATGCTTTCTATACATTGCTCTACATGCTCCCTTCCTTTTTCTAGACTTTCTGGGAGTTTTTTTTTTTTTTTTGTTCTCAAAGAAATGAACAATGAAAGTTAATGCTAATAATAAAAAAAATTTAATTTACTGCAGACATTTAAAATGGAGTCTGATTTTTAAAGTAGCATCTTCGTAATTCTATCTGGCTGGGTTTCATTTGAACGACTCTACTGATCACCCTTGCAGGTGAGCAATTAGTTTATAGTCTAAGTAAAAATAATGGCTAAGAAATAAATGGAGGTCTACTGAACTGAAAGTAACTAATCTCTTTTAAAACTCTTCTTTGTAGCAGAGTGTGAGGGGAAGATATGTCATCAGCCTGAAGTGGATTGTCCGGTACATAGCTACAAACTGCCACATCAGCTGCCCTATGATGGTTGCTGCATTCTGCAACAAAAGTAAGTCTTACCTTCTCATCATTTACCAAAAAATAAAGGAGAAAAGGACTCACTTGTTGTTAATTTTTTTAATTTTTTATTTTTTTTTACAAAGTTCTGATACAGACCAGTTGACAGTCCCCCCCCCTTTTCTCATTTGCTACTCGAATGCATCAATAAAGATGGAAAACAAGAACTGAGAAGTTTCTCTCGTTATAAGATGTTGTGGAAATTAAAGATTTCCTTGATGCCTTTGTCATCTTACAGTTGTGCTATAATTTGGTATATTGCTTTATCTTTTGTCATTTCTGAAAAGGAAACCCTCCCCAGGGTGGTGATTATTATGCATAAAATTAATTACAATCACTAAATGAATTTTTTAAAAAAAAAGAATGTTCTTTTATTTGTACTCTCTTTTTAAAACCAATATATTTATTATTATTATTATATCATCATCATTTATTTTCATCAGTGTTACATTTACGTCAGTAGTAGTGCTACAGGGGACATACATTTTACCTGTGTTTGTAAACAGTGGAAGCATATCTACTGCGCTCCAGTTTGTTATTAGCCCGGCTGCCCAAACAAGCAGTTTTTCCAATTTAAACTTTTATAGTAAATAAACCCCTCATGTTCCCCCCTTTTTTTAAAATCCTGGTTCCACTTTTTAGAACATCTTTTTTTTTCTTTTAGTTGAGTGGAGTCTTTAACTCTTGCACATCTCTCCAAAAATGAATTATGATCAGAGATGCTCTGACAAACATTTGATGAGATATAGGGGGTGGGGTGGTAAAGCATCAGCCAGAAAGACTAGGTAAACAGGTCTCCCTCCAGTTCCAGATGGGCTTGAGCTGCTTGTTCGTCATGTACAACAACAACAATAAAAAAAAAAGGTCTGCTGAAAATGAGACAGCCAAGCCACACTGACAATGGCAGGGAAGGATGACCGAAACGTAGTAGGTTCATCAATTCTGCCACCACTAATAAGGGTATGAGAAATCCCCGAACTAATAATACTCTACTTTCTGATTTTTTTGAAATTCTTGGAAAAGAAACCACTTATTTTAAAAAAAAATAATTTTATAAAGTGTCAATGTGAACTCTGCAACAAAAGTTACTAGAATTTTAAAGATACTTTTAAATATATATATAGAATAAAGGTTAGAACAGAAGGTTATATATTAATGACGGTATTCTGTATCACAATTAAACTGAGCTCTGAGTAATACAACTTTGAAGGATGGGCAACGTGCACTCCAGATAGTATACATAGGGTTAACCTACTTTCTGTTGTTTTTGCTGTTGTTGCTATATCCCTTATTTCACCTGGAACACCAGCATGGCTGACACAGAAGTGATCAGTGTACTTCAGCCGAGATTAATGAAACTTCCTACTACAACTTCCTCTGTTTAGCTGTGGAAAGAAACCTGTGCCACAGCAGGCTAGTACAATATGCACTTGGCCATCCACCAACTAACCTCTTTTCCATGTGTAATTTGATTAGGATTCTCTCTCAGTATCTTTTCTTTATACGTTTAATTATAATATAAAAATGTTTGACCAAAACGAGATCCCTGAGTAGAAACCTAAGGAAACTTTCAGCAAGGCCATTCACCTTCAACTTAGTTACAGAAGAGAGAGAAGTACTGAATGTCTTTAGAATTAAAGAAGGAAAAGGAAAAAAAAAACACAATAACAGCAAGATATCAGGTTTTTATTGGTACTTTAATTACCATCACTGTTTTGTTTTACCATTAAGATTGTTTTTCTTTAATTACAAGCAGCTTTGCTCTCATGCCGTTGTTTCTGTTTTCTTTTCTTCAGCTGTAGCTTGCTGAGATGGGTTATTTAATAACTGGAGCCGTTGTTTGGAAAATGCCTTTCTTTGAAACTTTTTTTTTTTTTTTTTTAATTTAAAAAATCTGTTTGGTACCAGTCAGGTGACTGTCGTCTTTGATAGTTTTCTGACCCTTCCAGAAGGTCTATCCTTTCCTGTTTTTCTACCACTGCTGCTGATCGTTAAACGAGACTGTCCCCCCCCTTTTTTTATCGTCACCTGCCATCACTCAGAATTGACTTTCTATTTCCTTTTCCCAGAAGTACGTAACAGAACATTGCTTACGGGGGCGCAGGGTGTCGCATTGGTGGGTAGGTAGTACCCTTATGTACGAGACACCCCTGGGGGGTGACCTGCTCAGGTGCCAACAGCGGGGAACGGGGGGGGAATCTGACAGGAGGTACGGAGAAATCAGGAAGAGCGCAAATGACAGTGCACGGGGATTGACCAGCACCCGTAAGACTGCCCGCACACGCACGACGCACTCAGCGCACACACTCACGCACGCGCGCACCACTACGCACGCACTCGGCACACACGCACGCCGCTACGCGCGCACACACGCACGCACTCGCTCTCACACGCACGCACGCGCTCACAAGCACGCGCACACACCGCACGCACTCGCCACCACACGCACGCACGCGCGTCACACCACGCACGCACGCTCACACACTGCACTCTCGCACACACGCACTTCTCTCACAACCCCACTCGCACACCACACCACTCTCACACACACTCACTCACTCACTTCAACACACACGCACTCACTCTCACACACACTCACTCACTCACTCTCACACACACTCACTCACTCACTCTCACACACACTCTCACACTCACTCACCCACTCACACTCACTCACTCACTCTCACACACCACTCACTCTCACACTCACTCACTCTCACACTCACTCTCTCTCACTCTCTCTCTCTCTCACACTCACTCTCTCGCACCAAAAAAAGTGTGTGTGAATTAAATTAGAATGTCTTTCTTTTAAATAAATTTTAAAAACTTTATAAAAAAAATTGTATGTACTTTGTATTAAGGTAAATTTAAATTCTACATTCACTTTTGTAAATAATGTTAGTTTCTGAAACGAACATATAAATTGTGTGTATGTATTCACATCCTCCCTCTTTTTAAAAAAAAAATAATAGTAAATAAGAAAGTGATTTTAATTGGCTGAGCTACTGATTTGGAAGCAAATCTCTCTGAACCTGAGAGTCGGCATGAGCGCACAAGGCATCCACCGGCACACGTCTTCTGCATGTCAGTTCCCGAACTGAGTGGAGGTTAGTCATGAACCTACTGCTAAAAAGTTCCTACTAGACATCTTCATTTTCAGATGTGGGAGAAAACCAATGCTATAGCTAGCTGGTGAAGAACAAGAAGAAACCTCGCTAGGAACATGCAAAACAGATCTTTTCCGGAACTGGATTCAAACTTTTGGGGAGGGACCCCTTGATTTTAGCAACCCAGCAATCAAAGACTAGGATATACCAACCATTAAAGTGACCAAAAGCAAATTCTGAATCGTACAAAATGTACCTGTCATGGTGCTTAAAGATAACTGTTGACCACAAACAACCTTTCTATTTATTTTCTTACTTATTAGACTTAAAGTCTTAATCATCGTTCTTGAAAGGTGTCCAACTGGAAATTCTTTACACCATTTTCTACAACAAATAACTGCTATCTAGCCATGTAGAAAATAATATATCATGGCAACAGCTTCAAGCATTATTTATAGATTTAAGGGAAAAAAAGGGGTTTAGTTAAGTAATCTAAAAGGTTATTATATTAGGGTTTAATCATTAACACCCTCTCCCAAAAGGTAGCAATTTATTGTACAGATTTTCTCCATCCTACACAAATTAGAGTTTACAATGATATATTGTATAATCCAGTCTCTCTCTCTGTATGTACTGACGTCATCTCTCTCTCCCTCTCTCTCTCTGTATGTACTGACGTCATCTCTCTCTCCCTCTCTCTTCTCTCTGTACTGACGTCATCTCTCTCTCTGTATGTACTGACGTCATCTCTCTCTCTCTCTCTCTGTATGTACTGACGTCAATCTCTCTCTCTCTCTCTCTGTATGTACTGACGTCATCTCTCTCTCTCTCTCTCTGTATGTACTGACGTCATCTCTCTCTCTCTCTCTCTGTATGTACTGACGTCATCTCTCTCTCTCTCTCTGTATGTACTGACGTCATCTCTCTCTCTCTCTCTTTTCTGTTATGTACTGACGTCATCTTCTCTCTCTCTCTCTGTATTGTACTGACTCATCTCTCTCTCTCTGTATGTACTGACGTCATCTCTCTCTCTCTCTCTGTATGTACTGACGTCATCTGTCTCTCTCTCTGTATGTACTGACGTCATCTGTCTCTCTCTCTGTATGTACTGACGTCATCTGTCTCTCTCTCTGTATGTACTGACGTCATATCTCTCTCTCTCTCTCTGTATGTACTGACGTCATATCTCTCTCTCTCTCTCATACTATGAAGCAAGTATGGTGAGTACAAACTCTCTCATATTTCTATTATTCTTTTTTTTTAAAATTAGGTTTTATACTGACCATTTCTTTTTTGTGATAATTCATTGTGGGCTGAATTATCTTATGTATTAAGTCCAAAGGAAAGGGTTAATAATTTCTTACCAGTCGTAATGCATTACTCTCTTAAAATAGCATTTATTACTTTAGTTAGCAGATAAATGCTAAGAATTGCATTTAATGGAAGCAGGTTGTGTGAGGAAAAAAGAAAAATCTGGTTTCCAATTTCTGCTGTGTGTAGAGCATTGCCTTATTATATTCCCCCTTGATGATGACAAGGCTGTAAATCAGAATTAGTTTAAGATGTATCTATTATTCATGTCAGTAAAATACAGCTATGGAACAGATAGCTGGAGCTGCTACAAAAATGGATTTACGTATGTCTTTACTATTTTTCTTTCTTGAATTTTTTAGGCACTCACGGAAAACACATTTGTCTGTGGTGTACTACAGAATTTTCCAGCATTGCTCATAATTATAATTCTTCATAAATTCAATCCGTTTTGGCCCCTTTTTTTTAAAAATTAGAGGTATTAATCAAAGTAACAGATTAACAATGAAAAAAAGATGGTGCAGAAACAATATGGTTAGCACACAACGAAAAAAATTGTTCAAAGCTATAAAAAGTGCTTTTGTAATTTTATTTTGTATTTTAGTTGGAGAGAGAGAGACTAGAAGGAACAATGTTTGACATGAGGGGAGATCTTAGCATAGTAGATATTGTGGATCTTGTAAAAAGAAAACTCAAATGTCTTAGAGAAAAATTAGAATGGTTGTTTGCTACAGGGATTGGAAACTCATTAAGGAGGAGATCTAGTTTCTGTACCCTTGGATGTGTAAAATTAACATCTTATGTGCTCAGGTACAAAGTTCTTCAGAAACTACTGAAGAATCAACAAAAATCTGACACTAAGTTAGTATAGTAACGTTTGTGTATCTCTCCTTTGTTTACAATGTGAAGGCTTTATTAATTTATGATTGACAGTTGCAGTATTTTTCCTTGCTGCCAGACTCATGGATCATCATAAAAGGAAAGCAAGATTTACATTTGGTTAGATAATGCAAAAACAAGATTCGCAATTTCAGACATATCTTGTATTAGAAATGTTGCCATATGATGAAGAATACACCTTTAACAAGCAATTAGGATTTCTTAAATGTGACACAATGCTTCCACGAGTGAGCTCGCACGTAGTGTCTCCATTTTTTTTAATTTGTATTATGCGCAGAATGTTTCATAGATAATTCTTATATTTCGCTGGAATCATTAGTTTGCTTGTTTGTTGGTTTTTTTGCTGTTGTTGTAAATTTTTATGAGAAGAGTTCATTCAGTAAACACTAATTTCATTTTCTGTTAAGCTTTTTATATAACATATTTGCTATTAATATTAATTACAGATTTTTGCGATAGTAATTTGAGTGCCACAGGTAATGTATGCTCAGTAGCTGTTTGAAAAGTCATCCCCTGCTAGGAGGATCTCATCGGGTAGAGCTTGTGGACGTCTGGATGTGACCTAGTGCACATTTGCTTCAAAGTTTGTTGGTGGTATTCCTCCAGTCGTTACTGCTGTAAGACTTCTCTTGTCTATTTGGCTATTAATTAATTACCAAAATGCTGCTATGGGTGTTGGCAAGCTGAGAGACCCAGGTAACCAAGTGTATTGCATTATCCAAGCTGTAGTAGATAAAAATGTATGGCATGTTGCTCCAACTTCTTGCTGAATAAGGTTGTTACGGATGGTGTTAATTGGAAGAATTTATACATTCATCAGTAACTGAAAAACCTATTTACCAAATGCCTGCCTTCATCATTTCTCTAAGTTCACCTGCTTGACAGTAAACATACTGGGTCAAAAGTTTTGCCAGCCTTTCTTCTTGTACATATCCTGATTATATAAACTTGTCAAAGTCTCCTCTGCAGACTGCCGACATGTAGGTGATCCGGCAGCATTCGTGTTTTATTTGGCAAAGTGATGGTATTTATTTTGCATTTGTCACCAATGGTTTCTATAAAACAACCTGTCCAGCATATCTAATTAACGCAGGAAATTTTGCACACGTTGATTTAGTGATGTTGTTGTTGCAATAGTTGAAAGAAATTGATGGCAGTCACTGCATGTGCCTGAAGTGATAATGGTAGGATATCCAGGACTCTAGTATACATTGGTCATATCCTTCTTCCTAATTCAGATTTTAATGTGCATTACCTACAGACAGCAAAAGCTTGATGACGGTATAACGCGTGTTCTGTTCAGCCTGGCTAAATGAGGAAGTATCTTGGTTGCCATGTCTTTTTTCAGCATCAGACTCTTTCTTGAAAACTTAATTGGCCTACTTCACTGGTTGGTTTTATATAGTAGTGATGATGGTTGGGTGTAAATATTGGAAAAAAAAATTCACTTTTTTGTGGGTATTTAACTTATTTTGGCAGGGATCTGTGATTTATCAAAATTTGATTAGTTTGTGAGTGAGTGAGAGAGTGTGTGTGTGTGAGAAACACTTGTGATTGACTCCACAAACAGAAATGTTTATTTGTAATAACTTATCATTTAATTTACGGAAACACTAATAAATTTCAACTTTATCAGTTTTTAAAAATGTGGATGACACCTGTAAAGAGGATAAAAAAGAACACTACATCATAGGTGCGGTGCTTTCTATACTCTAACTTTTCAAAGAGTTCAAAGACACGAGACACTAGCTGACTAATTCATTATCCCTCATAGGCAGTGGATAGTTTTCAGTTAGTAACTTTAGAAGTGAAACAGAATCTTAAATAGTATTGATGTAAATCAATACTGTGTTGTTCCTTTAATTTTATACGTACACAAAGACCTAGTTAAGCGATTTTCATTTGTATCAGGAAGTCAGGCTGGCTTTTTTGTTCTTGTTTGTTTGTTTTTTAATGTGAATTTAACACTTACGCTACTATTCCTGTATGATAATCTGACACTCATCTGGTGTTTCACTTGAGTGCATTTTAATATTTTGCCCACCAAGATGGCTACTCAGAACGTATAATAAACCCAGTCACTTTGCTAAAAGCTGATATAATTCAGTAAGTAAAGAAGAAATAGCTGACCCATTTCTTTTTTCTGTTTATCAAGTGAGGTTTTGTACCGTAATGCACCAGTGCAGAGAATACCAGAATGGATGGATGGATGGAAAGACAACTGTTAATAATAAATCTGCTGTTCCACCTTCTGAGCCTCTATAGAGCAGCACTGGCTGGGTGCATCCACCAATGGCAGAAATAAGCAAGCAACAACAAGTTCATTGTTCTGCCCTATCTAACCTCCTGTTAACTTTCTTCATCCACAGACCTTTAACTCTGGATACATAACCATGCTTAATTAAAAAATATAACAATGAAATGTCACATTAATTCCATTTTATAACGAATGCATCCCTAGTCTTCCAGTAGTTAGCCAAAAATTAAAAAAAAAAAACAAATACACACACTTGCACAACAGCATCCATAATTTTGAGCCCACTGTTTTTAACCCTTTCATCACTACTGTTAATGAAAATGCATTATTCCAGCAAACTGAAAAATCAGATGGACCATGTGTTGGAACGTAAACCATTAGCTGTGATGCTGTCATCACTTCAAGGTGCTTCTCATCACACGTTTCATATGAATAACTTTATCTGTTTTAACTTTTCAGAATACCGGTTTTTAAGTAATATTCCCGTTTCTGTTGCAAGCAGTTCCACGGCTGACTGACATTGGTTCATTCATTTTTCCTAGGCTTGAATCTAGTTGGACATTCTTTTCTAGCAATGTGTCAAGCATTTACCTTTGCAGTATGCTTTGGACCAGTTTCTCATTGCAGTATAAGCCATCACCTATGGAACAATGGGCACTGCAGCATATTGATCAGGGTTAACATCCAATCCAGTTTGACATCTATGCAGTTTTATCTATTAACTTTTTTTGTATTGACGCCTTTTCTGATCACTCTATTAATCCATGTTGGATCATGCACTCTGTTTCGAATGTACCCTTCTTAAAATTATTATAAAAAAACGATCCAGTTATATGTATAAAGTGGTGAGAATGAGGTAAGAACGGAATATAATGGATTTGTCGAAACAGTTAATGCTACGTTCCTCACTTTCCTTCCTTTCTTAGAAGTTTCATTTCTTTTAAGCCTGGGGTGAGCATGAATAAAATGGATACATTATTTATCTGAAAAAGAAAAAATAAATAAGAAGCTTTAACTGAAGACTAGAATCAGCCAGTCTCAGTATCTGACAGCTCGCCTACCCATCTGCCATTCCGATCTCCTGTCAGGCGATATTTAAAATAATGTATCTTATCTATGCAAATTTTGATAATTTAAAAAAAAAAATGTTTAGTTAAATTTTAGATAGAAAAATGGTGAGAGATTTATAATTTTTTAAAAAAATAAGGGTACTTTTTTTTTTCTTTCTTGACATAGAAAAGGATGTGTTTTTCTCTCTACATCTAGGTATGCTCTGCTGCTGCAATACTTTATAAGACCATCCCTGTTCAAATGAAAGCAGTCTTTTAAAATCCCATGTGGTTTTCTGTAGGCATTCGTTTTTGAAAATAGCTCAGGAAAGACAGAGGAATATTTTAAATTTTAAAAATGTTGTGTATAAAAAGAAAAGCACATCTTCAGCAGATGTATAGGGATCACATGTTGAACAGGAGCTAAGGACCCAAGGACTTGAACAACATAACGCTTTTAAACGATTTTTTAAAAGAGTTTAACTTTGTGAGAATTTGAATGCATTCTGTGTTTGTCTGGGAGAGGGAGGGTAATTATTGGCATTAGAATATAAAATTAGGAATATGTGAACAGGAAACTATTATTTCAATATTTGTATAGAGGGAAAAAACTCATTATCAAAGCATAGTAAAAAAAACAAAAAAAAAAAAACTATCTGATACTCGTAGCTCAATCCATTTAACGAGTTAACAGTCCTGAGTACCTTTCATAATTGCCCATATACATGTGCACACCTGAGGTTTGCTAAAAGGCATCTTGATAATAAATAATAACTAATTATTTGCTTTATGAACCTTTGGTAAAACATTTTCTATCTAGAAATTTCTAAGTCAGTGCATAGACAAAAGCTACAATTACATGTGAAAACAATAAACACACACACGAACTTCCTGTTCATTCTTCATGATAATTTCGACAGGTTTCATGTTAGGTGAGCACTTAATATTTCTTCTTTTTTTGTTAACGGTAAATATTGTGCAAATTCCGCTCCAAAATAAATATTTTTTATCCACAATAAAAGGACTATGCTCCTTGCTGCCAGTGCCTTCAGCACTTTTTCTGCTGCAGTAAACCTGGCTGATGGGGCTTTTATTTGTACTGAGAGATCTCCTGATGAGATCAGCCTTCTGACACAGTGTTGTCAAAAAAATTGATGACATGTGAAATAAATGTATGCACACAGCCATTCAGTGCATTGGTTTTAGATGCAATCAGGAAATCAATGGCTACCAGTATGCGAGCAATAGCGAGTTACATCTGTCAACCTTTTGAGGAGTATGCCTTCATGTTTAAGGGTTGGGTACTGATTCTGACAACACCTTGGTAATGTATATTTACGGGATTACTCTGTCAGGATCAATACCTACTACCTGTAAACATGCAGGCTTACTCCCCCCCAAATAATTAGTGAGATTGTGTGCGTGTGCATGCACATTTGCTATTCTCTGTGTCATTGCGTTTAAATATGACTTGAAACTTTAGGTAAAACCTACTGCAGAACAGACAGATCTTTTGAGTAAACGTGAAATATACTAATTAGGCTTGAATCTATTGCTTTTCTGAATTGATTTCTAGCTGCATTATGCTTAAAAGAAAATGGAAGGCTTTGGTGGAAGAAGCTTGGCAGTTATTGCTATTTTAGTCTCTGCAGGCAGCCAGATGGCATGTATCAATCAAGGAAGATGTTTCTGAATGGCCAAGGCTACATCTGGTTGCCACACCTGTGTAAACTATTCTTTTGCTCTAGTCATTGCTTGAGTTATACAAAAATATATATACATATATTCACATATATCTTGTTGTGATTTGACAGATTGTGTATGTACACAATCTGTCTATAGATGAAAAACACATTAGTGCTTTTTTTTTTTTTTTAAATAAAGCTGCATATTATTCAACGGATAATCCAGCCATTTATTTAAACTGGAAAACTTGCATCTCAGGAAATGTAAACTTTGCCTTGGTAATGCAGATTTTTCAAACATGCAACTTGCTATTTCTTTCTTAAATAGAGGAATCATAATCCTGCAAGGATATTTTGCTTTTATATACTGGAGATGTTCAATTAAAATGGTGGCCACTAGTTTTCATTTTAATATGACATCGCTAGTATATATACTACATATATAATGGGTGCATAGGTGGGAAGATGACTGTAGTGTACTATAATCATACCAAAAATTGGTGAATCCCACAATATTTATTCACTTGCCTGTGGTTATGTTATAGGCTTTTCAGTGTTGCCAAAGTGAACAGTAGATTGCAAGTGATCTTGATGTTTCTTTTGGATCTGTGACCAATATTATTGCAAAAAAATCACCAAGACAAATGTCACTATTGTGAAAAGGCATTCTGTTGGAAAGCCTTCAATAGTAGCACTACAAAAAACACCATTATTTCCCACATTTGTATTCATTCACCAATAAGATTCTCTCACTGACATTGACCATACACAGAAATGAATCAAAGAATGATCTGAGGTTAGGAGAAGATCTACTCAAGTTAGGAAAAGACCTTTGACCTCATTGTCTTTAGTCATCAGGCAAGTATGAAGGCAATGGGCAACGAGCTGTCTTGGTGGAAAGAAAGGCTTGGCTTTTGTCAAAGAAAATCTCAAATTTCCTGGGTACATTGTCACTTAAAGATGCTGCTACCATTGTGTTAACACATTGGTTGAGATTCATTGCCTATATTTTTTAGGAGGATAGTGCTGCATGCCACCACACCTTTCATATGACCACAGTCTGGGAGGGGAGACAGGGCATTCAACAACTTCTCTTGGTATTTGAATGCTCCACTATGAAACTAATTGAGTACCTGTGGAAGCATCTGGATTGTCAGCCAAGAGCATCCTGTCAATATGAAGGAATTAAAGAAGCTTTGTCACAAGCATGGAAGAATCAAGACCACTTCGCAATACTAAATTTTGTTGAATTAATACCAAACAAATTAAAGGATAATTTATTGTCATTTTATTAATATTATTTTTGATTTCTTACCTTAAAGCTGACTTGTACTTAGTTAAAAGAGCGCATGATGATGCCAGTTTTGCTTGCTTTTTCAGGTGCCAGTGCCATAGTGCAGACAAGTGTCCACCTGCAATTTGTGCAGAAGGTTTACAAGTTCAGGTAGTGGCAAAGAGGACCGGTGAACCTGGCTTTTGCTGTGATAAGTTCGAGTGTGTGAATGGTAAGTGGGGTCTATAAGTTCTCACTTGTCAAGAGGCATACAAAGGCACTTGGCGAGTTGGTGGATTTAGTGCTAATGCAAAGTTTTCAAGTGAAAATCGATTATACAACAAAGAAAGTTTATGTACAGAATGCATTCAGTATGTGATAAGCAAAAGCTTAAATGAAACTGTAAAAATATTAAATATTAACTGAGTAAATTATATTTCATTAACCAAGGACTTTGAAAGGTGTACCCTCCAAAAATAAAACGCTATAAAGATGGTCTGATGAAATCTGGCTGAAACAGGATTGCTATAAAGGTACCCAGCCCCCATGGGTTATGTTTCAATGTTTCTAGTAAATTAAGTGTGCTAGTGAAATTATTTTTTACTTTTCTTTTTCCACCTGAACCTACTGGGGATGAAACAGTCCTGTATTTTCTGAAACAATTCTTCGTGGTTGTAGGTTCTCTTCCGTGTTTTGATAAAATCACAGTGACTCGTTGTTGTTGTTTGTTTTTGATGGGTAGACAGACTGGGACCGGCTGCTACAGAGGTAAGTTGTTGCGGCAGTGGTAATTTTAATTAGATGTAAAGATAAGGCTATAAGTGCGGGTCATTGCATGTGATATCGACCACAGCTCTTCAGCACGTTTAATCAGGAATCACTGGTGCCGTAGCGAACTAACCCGTCAACTAGCCTCAATGGTCTTCTCCTACAAATTTGTAAACTTCCATCTTCCAAATAAATGTCTGCGAGCACCATTACATCGCTTCTACCTGTTTGCCACGAATGGTCCCTCCCTGGGTGGTGGTTAGTGGTGGCTTGGGAAAAAATCTGTATTACTGGAATTTAAATCAGCTCTGTACATGATTTGAGTCCGGTTTCTGTTGGCCAGTAATTCAAAAAGACTCTCTTCACAATGTGACGTTACAAAGACTCCTGTTCTGTCAATTCAGTATGCCAAACAAAATAAAACGCTCTTAGAAAAGAAAATACATCAGCAAAAGACTTATCCTTGAATCTGCTTTGATAGATTAACAGACATTTTATCAAATTCTAGTCATGGGAAATCAGGAGGAGTTCTCTCTTTTTTTGGTACGGTTGCATTGTAGGAAGGGGTTTCTGAATTAACTGCAGAATCCATATTCTGATGGCAATACGTAGTACGTAGCTGTTTTAACATTTGGGATTTTCCATGAGTGTTGATCTGAGGTGATTTCACAAACTCCAACATGACATCCCATCATTACTACATAATCCAGCATATTCCGTTTGGCTACTGGAACGGATGTTAGGGGGAGAATAAATTGACCAATCTGTGCAAGATTAGTGGTTAGATACAGCTGAAGTCTTTTTTTTTTTTTTTTAAATGAAGCTTCTGTTTCTTGTTTCATTTATTTTAATAATTTTTTGTGTTGCAGCAAGTTAAGGATTTTTAAGTTAAAAATAAGAGAGAAAAAATCACACTTTAATATTTTTAAATTTGGAAGTATGGAGGATTTGCATAATTTCTTCTGTTCGTAGATATTTGGTCATCATTTTTTTTGCTGGGTGGGCAGTAGATTTTTAGATGTTCCTTGGTTCTGATTCAGCGGTTCTTAACTTAACCTTTCATGCATTGTCATTCTAAAGATGCTCTATAGGTTCTATGCAGATCTAGCCAAAGTACCAGTGTTGTTTTACTCTTGCACGCATTACCCCGAGTCACTTTTACTACACAGTGACTGTCAAATTCAAACAACTTCCAAGTCTGTGCGCGCATCATATCACATCATCTCATCAGGTCGTCTTCCCAGCATTAAAATTTCATCTGGAATTTGCCACATTCCCATATTTAATTTTGGTTTAGGATTTTGTAAACCTGAGAGTTTTGGCTTTGACAATGAGACGGTAACATCTTCTGGATCAGCTGTCAGCTCTGTGATGTTTCGCTGGATGCAGGCTTGTTTGAGTTTTCATATCTCTGTACTAAGTACGGGAGGTTCAGTTTGACAACTGACACTAGGCTCTTACCAGAATTGACGAATCTTCCACCCTGACCTTCAGTTCAAATAGGTGTGGTGACCAAAGGGTGAGATGCCTCACTCTGTGTCACAGAAGCAGTTGGTGTGAAAACTCGCAGTTATCTTTGAATTTATACTCGTACTATCTGGTGATACAGCGTCTGCAGTAGCTCAGTCATTTTGCTGATAGCATATTGTTGTCTTGTCTTCAGCTACATTGGTCACAACTGATCCTTATGGTTCAGCTGCCTATTTTCTAACTTGGTCATCTGCCATGTTTGAATTTTGTGGATGGTGTGGCTGTACGAACCGACTGTTGCTGACAGCCCACTCTTACACCAACTTACGCACATGGATTGTGCCTTAGTGCAGGTGACTTATTGTATTTGTGCTCGCAAAATGATAAAGTATAACAAGCACAGCATGATAATAGAAATATGGTGAATAAAAGAAACCTTCCTGGTTGTGAGCAAAAATGTTTAAGTTTTTGTCATCCATGCTTCTAGTTTTTGCGACCTTTAAATATGTTAGGTAGCTAGGATATGTGACTATGGCGATGGTCACTTGGAGACTCTTTTTGTAGGCATTTATTTAAAGCTACACTATTTGCTTTTGAACCACTGTCTAGTGTTCAATTTGTGATGTTAGCGAACCTTTTTAACATCTATCCCTGTAATTCTCCGTTAGTGGACTTACCGATTTTAATCAGGGCTGCCTAACTTTTGTCAACGTGTATCAGAGAACTCTTAAAAATGCATAGCTCTGTTTTTTCATACTGATGTGGTTTTTGCTAGATTATTGTTTTCTCCCTCTTACCTTTTCTTACAAATACACCACCATCCCTTCCTTCTTTCTCCTCCCCTTTTAAATAAATCATATATCAACGACATTCCATCACTACCTGAAAGGCAGGGTTGTGCTATAATTTTTAAGCATTTTATCATAAGTTAAACATTTCTTGTAATGGGATGTTTGAGTGAATAAATATTTTTTGGGGATGAAAAGGAAAATTATTTATAAAACTGGAGAAGACAAACAATTATAATTTTATTTTTACTAATTCTTTAACTCTTTTTTTTTTTAAAATTTAAATAGCAACGTAACTATTTTTTCTTCCAAGTTCTGACCCATCTTCCGAGTTGACAATTTTGTCTGTTCTCATAGACAAGGAAAAAGAGATGGGCACAAGATCCCAATGTAGTGGGTTCACCCATATTAATTGATTTGTTTGCTAAAAACAGATGGTTAAGAGTAAGGGAGAAAAGAAGTAAATAAAAGGTTTCTGAAAGGTTTTCAAATAAAACCCATGGACTTTGAAAGGGGGGAGGAGGAGAGAGAGAGAGAGAGACGTTATTGAGACAAACTCCTATAAAGGTCACAAGTTCACCTCACCTGTGTTTTAAGAGCATGAACTTGAAAGATCTTCTGCATTAGTATAAAGAAATATAAAAGGGGAAAGAAAACAAAACAAAACAAACCCCACCCCCTGCATGCTTGTTAGAGTTTATGTTACTTAGTTTGGTTAAATGATTTACGATGTTGGACATCTTATTCTGGCTAGACACATGTAGGAAAGTTGTTGAACATTATTTTTAAGCATTTTTCTCGAAGTTACACTGATAATATAGCACATGGAGGATGCTCTGGCGAACTGATATCCTCCCCTTTGCCTCCCAACCACAAATATTTCAAATTTTACTAAGTACTTTTGGATTATTTACACCAAAAAAATGAAAAGAGTGTAGGATAAATATAATGACCACAAACTGCTTGTTCAGCTTTTTAAAATTGTTATTTTATAAACAATTTGTGCTAATTAAATGCAATCTGTCTTTAATTGTTGTTTGTGTTCTTTGTGGATTTATAAAGCACTGATTGACAGGTGTGCCACATTCTAAAACTGGTATTATCTTTACCTTTTAGATTTTAGTAAGAACACCCACCATGCCAGTATAACTCCTGGCTATTGTGTAATATTTACTTTATCTTCTTATAGAAATACTTGTGGTATTTCAGTGCATACTTTCTTAACGTTTGAGTTTAATAATGATTAGACTTTGGAAATAATTGAGTTTAATTTTGTTTCCTTTATTCAGTAAACTATACTTCTAAATCAGTAGTTCTGTTCCCATTTAAGAAGCAATGTTCAGCAGATGATAAGAAATGGGGTGAAGTGATCAGATTAGTGTGCGCAGTTCCAGATACTATGCTGTATGTAAACTTGTAGTACTCAGTTAGCTCCCTTTTCTTTTTTTTTCTCTCTCTTTTTTTAAAAATACTTTTTAGTTTTCTTTGAAATTATAATACACATTTACTACATAGTTATTATAACTGCATGTATTAAACTTTGCCAGGTATTCAATATGTCTAGGAGAATTCCTAAACATCTGCTGTACAGCAAAGATTAATACATGTCATATTTACAGTATAATGGCTGAAGAAAGGGTGAGTTGTTGGTAAATGTTTATGCTTAAGTCTCCGTCTTTTCTTTTTTGTATTTACACTGGTTAGAGGAAATAAATTCAAAAAACAAAATGATAATTAGATAGGCAGAATATTTAAGTTTATTGATGATTAACCATCGTTTAAGATAAGAGCAATAGTTCACGTCCTTTAAAGAAGCTACCAGAATTTGCTAATTTAATTTCCATTAAACATACAGAAATTTTTTAAAAATAAGTAAAAATACTTAATTACACAAGCAAATTGTATCTCATGTTAGAAAGAAAGAAAATACCCCATATTCTAAATATGCTTAAATCATCATTTAAAGTTATATAAAAAAAAGTTGGACAGTATTGTGTTATTTGAAAATGCAATTAGAAACTACTGAATGGATACCTACTTATAATATTGGTGATTCTAGGAATGATCTCGGAATCACATTTAGTTAATACATGTAAACTAAAATGCTTTGTAGGAAAGAATTAGAATGTATGCTTGCTGAAGCATATTGTGAAGATCGGACAGTGAAGGAGGTCTGAGCAGCTGCCATTTATCAATTTATCAGATCTCCTGAGGTTGATGGGACAAGATGAGTTAATTTAATGGTGTTTTTTCAGGTTTAAATGGTTAATACATTGATGATGACGACGAGCTCTTTCTGTCAAGACAGTGTAATAGTATTTTACATGCATTTCGAACAAATGTTTGTCTAACTCATTTCAAAATTCCTACCAAGGACATGTCCCCTCATGAGTTGTGTAACATACAGTAGCTTATGTTGTTCAGAACAGTTTTCTGTATGAGTGCTTGTTAACAGATGCATATCGCAAAAGACATCTGTGGTTAATGAACTTCTGGAATGCTTAAAAATTATACCTGGTATGTGTAGATAAGTGATGTGGGGCAGATCTATTTATGAGGCTACTGATTTTTTCTTTTTTACAGTAGTGGACATTGATAAAGCGCTCAGAAGTTTTCCTAGGCTATTGCCCCAGGACAGTGGCAGATATATGGTTGGGTACATGTAAAATTAGGCACTTTGTTGTGGGAGTGATCATTGCGAGATATCGAGACACTGAGCTATCCTCATCAGGCCTGGGTAGATAACTGAGGCTTGGAAATCACAGGCCAGAGTGTTGTGTGTCCAAAAGTTCATCCATCATAATAAAACAGCAACTCCCAGTATGTATCATAATCAGTGTTTAGCTAATTCTGTCACTGTAGAGGGGATTGGAAAAGCATTACAGGGGTTGAGAGACAGCATTTTAGGTATCGTCAGTGGCAGATAGATTAAGCATTTACTAAAGTGATGAAAGAGAAAGAAATAAAAAAAATACAGGAGTGGTAAAAAGAGGTAGGTAGACCTGTAGTACTTGGCATCTGATCTTGTATTATCCACGGTAGATTTCTGCTTCCTGGTATTTGTTATTACACAGATAATATATATTTGATAATCTGGCTTTGGTTCCATGCCAGTTATAAAGATAAAAATAGACAATTATTGGTGATATGATATTTTAAGTATATGGTTGGTTCAGTTGATGATGATAAGGTGTTGGGAAGTGCCCGAAGTAACTCTTTACTTTATATATTTGATAATACATTAAAAATGGATTTCAGTATTTTAATTTATCAACACTATATACTTAACATTATATACTAGTAGTATTTGCTGTTTGGATAAAACAAATTGACTATTCAGTATTCAACACAAGAAGCTTTAGCTCTGAATGTTGCTGGATGCTTCAAGGTCATTGTCATTACACTGCTAATTTATACTGACTGATTAACCAGGAAGAAATAAAAAAATGTCGGTCAGTATGTGCACCTAGAGAGAAATATTACTTATAGCCAATGAGAAGTGTGATCTAGTGTCGATATTTGTTTGACGGTTAACACCACAGTCTCTGTACGCAAGTCTCTATTTCATGTATTATTATTCGATTCCACTAACCAAATCTTAAGCTGCCCAGGTGTGTGGGTGGATTCATTTTCATGAAGTGATTAGTTAAATTATTACAAGATAATATGAAGCTATTGCTTACACAAGGCTCTCTGGGAAGAGGCACACATCACTTAACTATCAGCATTGGAAGTTTCTTAAATTCATTTACAATTCTGTTTCTAAAATTATCTTTTCTATTTTTGAGCCATATTGAAGCTTTAGCCAGTTTATAATTATAACCTCTAGCATTGGTAACTGTAGACATTTGAGCTATAAGGATGTTTTGCTGTTTGCTCACTTGAAACCCCAAGATTGTTTAGGAAATACCATTGTAAATTCCGTCATTTGCCTAAAATCTAAACTACCAAGGACATTGAAATGAAATCTGACCAGATACGATTGAGGCGATTCTAATTTAGCTCCGTTTCATTTTAACATCTCTAGTGGGTAGTATTTAAAAAAAATGTTCTATATTCTTCCAAGTGCTTGAAACATTCTAAAGAATCTACTCAAAACCCCCTTTTCTGAAATAAGGACTCCTTTTTCAAGATATTCAAGATAAAAGTTGAACCAAGGAGTTGCATAATGCAAAAGAGAATTTCTTTACTGCCATATTTGATAATTTCCACTTTGATTGTATAGGATGATGTCAAAGGTTGAGAAAGTTTCAGGCTCAGCCATGTTAAACAGCTTAAAGTTCTCTTAAAGGTGACAAGTCAATTTGAAAAAAAAAGTACATTATTTATAGATAGGGTGAATAAGGTCAAGGAGTGAGTAAATATGTAAGTACGTGTGTCTGTGTGTAAATGAACGAACCTTTTAGTTCTAAACCACCAATGGATACGGTGATCACGTAGTGAAGGTAATGTTAGCTGCTTCAGCTTAGAATGAAGAGAAATTCATCTTGAGATGATGCAAAAAAAAAAAACAACAACAACAAAGCAGCGAGAAATAGGGGTTGAAAGTGAGAGGAAATGGTGGATGCTTATCTTCAAGACATCAAGCTGCTTGGCTAACCTGAGGTTACTTTATTAATCAGTCTTGAACATTTAAACATAGCCAAAGCTTCAAATATATAGTTTTAAGTTTCATCGTAACTGTTTTAGTATTATCACTATTTATCAACTGTTAGAATTAAAAAAAAGGAATCCTAAAAGTATGAAAATGGGATGTGTATTTTTTTTTAATCCATTTTATGAACACTGTTTGTAACAAACAGCATCATTTATGATGTTTTTTTAGAGATTGATAGTAATTTTATTCTTTCTTTTAAAATATACTTTCATGCCTACATTTGTATCTATTAATCAATAAATTATTGTCAACATATTAGGTGAGATCTCAGCTGCTTAGCCCTTCTTGTATTGCATCAGTTTCGGCCTCCCTTACCCAGCTGCCCTAGCCAATACCTGTGCTGAACTGGCTGTAAATATAGTTATTGCACTTTTAGTGTAAAACTCTCTGGGGTTAGGGTTGTTATGTTAATGGGGAAGGTACTGAATGTCACAGCCCCTTTGGCTTGACACATGCTGAGTAATATGGAGATTTTTTAAAAATTTTTTTTCCTTTCCAAGCAAAACATCTGTTTGTCAAAATCCAACTGAATTTTTTTTTCCATCTAATTTAGTGTTTTTATTATCGCTGGCCAACATATTGCATTTTCATCTGATGAACGACAAAGTGAACAATTCATTTTAAAGAAAAGTTAATGAGTGCCGATTGTAAAGCGTATGTATACTTTAAAGTCCTCAGATGAAACCAAAGACTGACTGACAGATAAAACACGATGCATGAACATCATCAGTGCATTCATGTGTGAACTTAATGGGGATACAGCTGCAGATCTGTTTCACAGTGCTTTTGCTTGTTTGCATGATAGTAATCTTAATTGAAGTAAAGTGGAGATTAGCTCTTAAATTCAATCAATTCTTTTATGACAATCAAAGTGGCCTAGGCAGTAGCTAGGCCGCTGAAGCTCATGTTTGTAGAAGTATGTGAAATACAAAATCAAAATTGCTCATTTTCAACATTTCTATTTGCTAATGTAGTATGTTTGGACTGTGAGGCATGTCGGTATTTAAAATGCAGGGGGTGTTTTGTTTTGTCATCCTCGTGGCAGGACTCTAAGAATGACATTGAAGCCATCAGAAAGCAGACATCTAGCTAGCCATTGGGTGGGGGGGGGGGTGATATAAACCCACCGACATTGCAGAAGACTGGAGGAGGGGAAACATGGGCAACTGAATGCGATGATGCCACCAACTCAAGATAATGAATGAAGGAACAAATTTCTATAATACCCATCTCTGGCTGTTGGGAAGCAGAAAGATTGATGACTATTTGCAGCTGCTCGCTTTGAATAGATGCAGGTTGCACAACATATGGGCAAAACTTTGTTATTTTTTACAAGTTTTTATTTTATTAGTGGGACTTATTCTACCAGCAGTTCCTAGTTTTAAACTGGTGACTTTTTCTACTCTTGTATTTTCATATTGTAGAAATTTTAAAAAAAAGAAAGCAACATTTTTTCCCTCACCACCCAGTGGAAGAAAAGCAGTTGATCAAGTGACACAAAAACAATTGTCTTCGGTTTCTAGAGTTTTCATAAAATCGCAATAACGGTTTGTGTGCTGCTTTCACTTCACTTCAAGTAATAACTAAAGTTAGACATCAGTGTTAGCTGAAAAACATTTTGAATACAGTTTTTGGAGGGGGGCAGTTTAAATTTTGCTTGATGTGATGGGTGGAGGGCTGCCCGCTGTCTAAGATCTATCTTTTGTTTTTAACCTTGTCAGTGTAAAGAAGAAAAGAAAAAGATTTGTTGAGTTAGATTTTCTTTACCACAAAAATGTGACCTTTTCCCTGGTCGGGGGGGTCATACATCCTTATTAGCACCCTGTTCTATGACAGCCATCATACTTCAATGTGAAAAAGTACCTGAGTATGCTTTGCTTCCATTTCTGAGCGTGGTGCTTAAAGAATTCCTACTGCTCAGTGAGCTGCTTCCTTTAATGAAATGAACAATTTTCGCTGCTTTCTTCAGCATCGCTACAAGATCAGGATGAATATCCTTGGTTGCGAACGTTTCACGATGAATGAAACTGATTTCCAGCAACATCCCTAACAGCTGCTTCTCAGATATTTATTTCACGAATCTTCGTTTTCTACCCGTCATAATCGCTGCACCATTACTTGTAATTCCTTTGCAATTAGCCGAATCTAATTTGTATTTTCCAGTCATGCAGTCATACAATGCTTCAGATATCTGAGCCATTTCATTTGTTGGTAAAGACAACATAGCAAATCTTCCATGAAGTCATCTTGCCATATACATCTTAAGTAAACTGACAGTGTTGCGCAGGTCGAAGTATCAGTACTTTATCGAGTTTGACAGCAAACCCCCCAACTAACTGTAACTGAGTAAGAAGTTTGGCTTCTAAATGCTACACTGCCTCATCCATGGTTTGTTTTTCTTCTTCCCGCAAGCGGTTCAGATGAAGTTGACATGGCAGAAGTTTGCTGTCTTTTATTACTTGAACTTTGCTGTTGCAGATGATGTACTTACACTTGTTTTTTTTTTCTTTGAGAGTTAAAGTTAGATTATTAAGCTTCCTGATTGGAATCTTCACGGCATTGACAAAACTGACAGTGTGCAGATTGAACAAAGCAGTCTTGTTGGAGGACTGCATTTATCACAGACCATAGACTGGATTGACCTTGAAAGTGGACAAAGTGCCCTGTCACCCACCCCCCAAAAAAGCACTATACTCCATTGTGTACATTTAATAGTGCATGAGAAACTCTCTGTAAACAAATCAGTCTTACCAAAAATAAGTGACTCATCTGATTTTTAAGTAATTTTTAAATTTTACTTTGAAAATATAATTAAAGATGCTTTAAATTTAAAGTCGACCCTGTGATTAATATTCTGTGACCCCCCCCCCCGATACTGGGTCATGACCTATACTTTGAAAACCACCAGTATAGAGCACCAAGATGCCGCTGCTGCTTCTCAACATGCTGAAGCATTTAATTTTACTTCTGTGCACGCGGCTTAGCTTGTTGTTTCCTTGCCACTGTTGTCGGCCTCACTTGTTTGCACGTTGTTTCAGAAGCCGGGTCCATTTACACGGTTCAAGAGTGCTTTCTGAAAACTTAAATGCGGGTGCTCTGGAAAGATAATGGCATTTGCCAATTTTTATCAGGTTTTGAACCCGTCTAAAACACTTGTATGCTGACTTCTGTTTGCTTCTGCCCTGTAGAACAAGATTTTCTTTTTGTTGTTGTTTTTATTCCACGTTTAGAATACATTTAATTGGAGATTGAGTTTTCCAGCTGCCAAAACATGCAACTATCAAATATCCCATTGTGTATGTACATTGGTTATGGATGATTATTTGTCTTGTGGCTGGCTGTGGGGGGAGATGTATTCTGTTTTGATGATTTATGCAAAACTTACATTGTTTCTTAAAACTGTTCAAAGCTCATCTTCAATTAAGGATGTATTATGCCTTAAAAATGCAATCCAAGCAGCTGTCTATGAAGATCTGTAAGATTTTCTTCCTTTTTGAGCTAAATTTTCATTAGTTGTCTTTGAAACGGCTAGCACCACTACCAGCCGTGCATCTTAAGCTCGCTTGTGTTCTTGATACGTGACATTTTGATGCAAAAAATTAGGCTCAGATGTAGATGCTAATTTAATCGATAAATCTTATTATTATTATTGCTATTTCTTTCTCTTTTTTGTATTTGGTTTTTAGTAAATAGTAATAGCTCAGCATCGTTTCCGAATGATGCGCCTATCTGCTGTCTAGACAAATAACTTTCTAAGTCGTCTAATTCTAGTATTTCTTATTTTTGGACCACAAGCCTTTGAGCGTTACACCCTTTATTTCAAACAACAGGTTTACCCCGACAGACCCCACTTAGGGGCCAGCCCGAGCAGTTTTTAAAGCTTTGTTTAGTCAGGGTTTTCATCGGTTGCTTCTGCTCCAAAGTGCATCCAGTTCGTTTATTGAAAGTCTTAAAAAAAAAAAAACAAAAAACAAACTGATAGCCAAGAAACCAAGATTCTTCTGCCATGGAGCGGAACGTTATTGCTAGGACATGTACAAAGGTACAAGAATGGCAAATATAAGAGGTTCCGTGTAGTTCTAGATTAGCAGATTTTTAATCACCAGAACCACCTGACAGCACTGCATCATTTGACTCAGAGTTGGCTAAAATGCTTTTTGACATCTGCGTCCTTTTGTCTTTAATGGACAATTATTTTTTATCAGGACATCCAGGTAAATCAGAGGTAAAACGTAAAGTTCCACGTTCACCTTATTTTTCTTTTGTTATACACAGGGATTCCTTGGCCTTGTGTTAGCTAAAACAAAATATTTTAAAAGAATACAACTCTTCCAGCTGACCAGTTATACGGAACCTCTGCCATTTACTAGAATAGAAATTCTAACTACAGATCTGTTTATGGACAAAACCCAAAGTTGATTTTCCGTTAGAGAAAGATAGGGTGATCCTACATGCACGTTTGTAGACATGTTAAATAATCAGGGTTACAGCTGACGCCAGCCAAATCACCCCCCTGTGGCAGAATTTAGAGTGCAAAAATAAGTTTTGAAGTCAGCAAGTTGTTTTTATTTTTTTTGGAACTTGTATTTTGAATGTGCTAGCTTAAAAG
Source organism: Nautilus pompilius (assembly GCA_018389105.1). Taxonomy (NCBI): domain Eukaryota; kingdom Metazoa; phylum Mollusca; class Cephalopoda; order Nautilida; family Nautilidae; genus Nautilus; species Nautilus pompilius. The sequence goes on from JACATO010002738.1 coordinate 128,463, forward strand.
GGAATACACAGACATGCTGTTACACTGGTATACTACCCACAATGCACTGGTAGTAGCCATGTTCCACCTAGCACACTTAGTAATTTGTATCGGTCGGCTTCGTCGCTTTAGATTATGGAGAAAAGGTTCAACCTCACAGATGGAATTTCCCCCTCCGTGCCCATGGCAGACTATCGATGCCCCCCCTTTTTTGTGTCGACCTGGCTGATTATTTTTCAAGAAATTCAGCCAAAATTGCTGAGGAATTTGTTGGCGTAGTTTCAGCCCTAAGTAATGTAACTAAGAAAGTGACTGTTGCTATTTTTAAAAGATTATTTCCCATCAGTGTCAGGTATGGTTTATCATACACATCTGCCTCTTCCTCTCAGTTCCATTACGATATGGGAGGGAGGGGTTTAATGTGTATTAAAAAAACAACAACACTAGTTAATTTTTTTAAATGTGAAGCTTCATTGAAAATAACAAAAAGCTAAACCTGTCCCCCCCTTTTGTATTGTTTATGGATGTGTTAAAACTTTTTATTAATAGTTAAGAATCAAGATGGCTTATAATAGAGTTATGTGGATAGTGGGGGTTTCATTAAAACTGTGCAGGGATTTGTAACTATGGTCTTAAACAGCAGTTGAAACCTGAGCAAATAAATACAGCCTGTTAACCCTTTGTGGTGGGTATTTTTCTAACCCGTTCGAGGAATGTGCTCGTATGTTTGTGGTGGTGGTGGTGGTTTGGGGGGGGAGAACCTTGGAAACATTTATAGGATTGCTCTGTCAGGTTAGTACCCGCTCTCCGCAAATACATGGGTGTGCTTAAAGGGTTAATGGTTAAAGACTAATGTTAGCTGCTGCTGCTGCTTGTTTGTTTGTTTGTTTTGCATTTGGGAAACGTTTAATTTGTTTTATGATTCCTGTGCCACCAGCAGTGGATGTATTCCTGGGTGTTTTCTCAGTCGGACAGAAGCCAGAGAGAGAAAACATCATTCCGATACCCGCTAGCCGAGCGTGGCGAACTCAAGCCAAGTGCTTTTGCTTTCTGGAGTATAGCCATGTGGAAAGACGGATGTACCGACAACGGCGGCAGCAGCAGCAGCAGCGGCAACCTGTGTGTTTGGTTTGTCGGGTTAAGATTCTCTCGGAAAACTGCCAGCACAACCAGCAAAAAAAACAATACTAAGTTCCGCAGCGAAGCTGTCGTCATCTTCCAAAGTTATTTAAGGGAAGGGAAAACAATTTTCTTTTTAAATATATATATTATATATGTATAAAAAAAAAAGAAGTAATAGTAATAATAAACAGTTTACTGGTCATTCCTGTAAAACCGTCGTAGTAGGGTTACTCGAAGAAGAGGTTTCAGTGCCTTATTGAAGAATGGCCAGGTGGATTTTAATAATAGGTTTGAACCAGACAGTTTTATTTGGCTCTGACGAAATGAATGAGTACTGCTAACCTCCCCGTGTTTGTCATCTGTTGGTGATGCGGACAGAAAAACAGAGCCAGTTTATTGATGTGTAGGCAAAGTTAACAAACAAAGGTGTGTGTGTGTGTGTGTGTTTTTAGACCCCCCCATTATCTTTCCTGGTGATTTTACGTTAACTCATTTTCATTGATCCCACTTCAGTTCAGTACTTTGAATCACACTTGTTATAGCATACAGTTTCATTGCTTATAAGTGAGCTACAGGTAACCTGGCAGTGGTTATTCAGATGTTTGGTTATTCCTGTTCTAGCTTGGTCTCTGTTAGGTCTGAACCTGTTATCTGAAGGATTGCATTCAACTGTCACCTTCTTTCTGTCTCTTACTCTTGTATGTAAATTGTGTACAAGCACATATTATTATTATTATTATTATTATTATTATTATTATTATTATTATTATTATTTAATACCTGGAAAACATTTTAAATGAAAAAATGAAAAATCTGCGTGTAAATTCCTCAGCCCTGGTACTTACTCCATTACCTTTAAATTTGTAGATTATTTCTATTTCAGTTTTGACCAAGGGATTTTGCCGAATTTTTGCTAGTGAAAAGGAGATTGTGTGAGGTCGTAACACCTGGACCTCACTGAATGTAGATCCAAACACTGGGACCCAGAACTCGATGTTGGGGGGGGGATGAAAAGTTGTGTTAAGTAAATAAAGAAGAACTTTTATTGTATGAAGTCAAGCGTATGTTTATGCATGGTGCAGATAACAAACAACCATCTGTGTCATCTCGTATTGCTTTATAATTCAGGTGGTCTGCCGATGAGCGTACTTGCTAGATTTGTGGCTGTGGATTGTCCCCTCTTGGATCCTCACTTTACCTGTTATCCAGGTGGTTGCGTGGTTGTTTTCTTGCTTTGCACTTTTCTGAACCATTCCACCTGCAAGGGGGGAGGGGTTTACTCGGTGAGAGAGATATAGAAAGGAGAGGGAAATTTCGGGTTTTTCTTTTACCGTTATTATCGATAATAAATGTGGTTAACAGATCTGTCGTACCAGTGTTCTGTCGGGTTGTGGCTAGTTTCCTGTTTCACACAGCTTCGGTGAGAACCCCCCATGCGCCGCAGTAATCGGACACGTTCATTTTTGTAATGGCAAAAAGGCAATTTTTTTTTTTTTAACCCTTCTGTTTTCACTGCTTTACCTCTCCAGTTACTGCGCAGAGCTGTCTGTACGACGGGGTGGAGTACCGGCATAATGAGAAGTGGAAGCAGGACAACTGCACGACCTGCGTTTGCAAGAAAGGTCTGACATTCTGTAAGATGCAGACGTGTACGACATCGATGTGCAGCTGGATGCGGGTTCCAGAGAACGAGTGTTGCCCTGTATGCGAAGGTAAGTTCTCAGCTGTCACTGAGCTTGCTCGGCAGCAGGCTACGTTCATAAGCATGCTTTGGGTTGGCGCTGAGACTGATATCTTGTTTCCTAGCATTCAGTTTTGCTTTTCACTGTGAAAAGATGATTTTGTGTGGCTTCCAGTTTGATTTGCTTCCTGTTGGGATAATTACAGGTATGAATTTTGTTAAAAAAAAAAAAGTGTTTTTTTTTTTTCATCTTTTACCATCTGGCTCTTGATTGTAGCACTAGAGATTTAACCCTTTTCAAACATTTTCCCTTTAAACGTGCAGTGGGAGAGGGCTACAAAAAAGAAGTCGTCTCACAAGTGGCGCCGCAGAAGTGCCAACGGTGATTCTGTGCAGCAACTGAAAGGACGTAAAATTATACATCTTTCTCTGCTTCATGGAGTAATTTGCCAGCTTCCATCTTTGGATCCATCTAGAAGTGGGGGGGAGAGAGGGGGGGAGATGGAAGGAGAATCTTTAGGCTGAGAGGCATAAAAAAAAACATTGAAGATTTTAAAAAAGAAGAAAGAATTTGCATGTGTTAATAATACAAAGCAAATATAAAATTTGTCAGTATGTAAAGCATCACTTCAGAAAATCAGTTTTTGTAGTGCCAGTGATGCCATGAGGTGTGAGGTGTGGCAAACCCCAGTCAACAGCAGCAACAAATCTCTTCTGTGCCAAGGCTCAGCTGGAACTGAATGCAATTTGGTAGGTGCTGGTCCAGTGGAGACTACCGCAAATTCAGCTGCGCGCCATCTGTTAGCAATCTCAGAACTGGAAACGTTAGGGGGGGGGTTTGTCACACCTCACCACACCTCTGCCAGGTTAACCGCTTACACATTTTTAGGTAATTCTTTCTTTCTTTTCCCCTGATATAAATCTTGTAGCATTTTCTGTCATTTTCAACCAGTTAAACCCCTTCCCCCCCCTTTTTTTTGGTGATAGTGAAGACTAAATGCTTGGAAACTCAATTCCAAAAATTAATGGGCAAGCTAGGATAAAATCGTTTAGATTTACGTTCAGTGAGGTCCAGATGTTACGATCCCACAATTTTCTTCTCACCAGCAAAAATTCAGCAAAAATCCTTTCGTCAAAACTTGAAATAGAAATAATCTACAAATTTCAAATTAATGGAGTACGTACCAGGGCTGAGGAATTTACACAAAGCTTTTTCATTTTAAATGTTTTCCAGGTATTTTAAATAATAATAATAATAATAAATGCTTGTAAACCACTATACACAGTTTATAATTTAGAAGTAATATTTAAGGAAGAAACTTTTAGTTAGGGATATAGATGAACGAATAACAGGGGTATATGTTTTATCTTAAAATAACAGAAACTCAAATTTGGACTTAAAGCCCTTTTTTCTTCTGTTTTTTTTTTTTTTTTTTTTTAAATAAACAGATTTGTTGCGTGTGACAGGGTTAATTTAAAATGGAGATTTTTTTTTTACTGTAAACCCCCTGACTTGTCACATGAAAACTGATAATATACCCTGACGCAGAGAGAGAGAGAGATGCACGCATTGGTTTTGTATTTGTTTTGTTTTTTAAATTGCAGGTTGCCTGTCTGAGTCAGGCAGGCTGTACAACAATTCTGCGTCGTGGAGGGAGACCGACTGCATCACGTGCGATTGCGAAGAAGGTCAGGTGCTGTGCCAGGCTGAAATGTGTGCCGTGAGCTGTCCCAACCCACGACACGTTCCCGGACAGTGCTGCCCTGTCTGCGATGGTATGTTATAGCAGAGAGTCGCCCATAAAGCCCTTTAATTTCTTCTCTCTTTCAGGACATCGGTGGATATCTGAACGAGCTTCATGACTTCTGTAGCTTGAGTTTGTTTTTTTTTTTTTTGAGGGTAAAGGACCAATTAGGCTTCACTTTTTACGATGCTTCGGGATTCTGAGCAGTGCGACCTGGGACTGACGTGAGCCACCCTAAGGAAACGATTGCAAATCTTTAAAAGAGCAAAGGGAAGGGGGAGAAAGTTTTGGAGTGGTGGGGGGGGGGGAGAGGGGGTTGGTTGTTTTCATTTCTTGTTCTTTTAGCTTCTAACAGTTTATCGTCAGGGAATGAGAAAAATTGCCAGTGTTTATGAGAGTTGTTAGATGTTTTAAGCTGCCTATCCATGCAAACAGCTATCGACAGTAGGACATTTCATGGCCCACTGCCTTTTCATCCATTTTGATAACTTCTAATTATAGTATTAAATGAGATGCCAGCCGCTCACATATTCTCAAATGCAGTGTGTTAAAACTTATTAGAATTTAATTGCATAATCTTTGTAGACATTTGAAAGGAGACCTCTTAATCTTTAATGACCAACAACAAGAACCAAAAGACAATCTTTACATAGGATTTATATCAAATTTACTATTACCACGCATGATCTTGTAGTTCTCTGTCGATTATTTAAGAAGTTTTGTTTTATTCTGTTATTTTAATGGGATAGGAAGCAGCCGCCTTAGCTTTGTCTGTTTATAAGTTGCACAGCTCGCTATGAGCCGTCATGGACGATGATACACGGTAAACAAAATGGCCTCAGTGCTGAGAGAGGAGAGTAGTTGGTGGCTAGGTCTTTCCAAGACATTGATTTGAATGGTTATGGTCACCAGCACCTTTTGTTATTGCATGGAAATCACCATTTTCTGGTGTGGGGAGGAAGCGCCCACATTGCCAGGATTTGACCTTGGCATCCTGGTAGGCTAACCACTGGGCTACTACTGGCTGAAGTAGCATCAGTGTAATGGTATCACCTGGTTGTTTCTCACCTGCATGTCTCTAGTATGAGGCCTCTGGGTGAGGGGGTTCTGTAAAGTATTACCTATGCATTTTTTTTAAAATTTAAAAACTGTTTCACACTTAATGACCATAACTGGCAGTGTTGTCTGGAGTCTGCCACCAAAGAATTCTCCCTGCATCAGAAGAGGTCACAGAGATGGTTGGGTAATTTACTTGCCTCCCGCTATTTCTGATTTTTGATAAAGTCACCCCTACTAGGTTTTCTGCGATGTCTCTACGAATTAAAATAGAAAGTCCTGGTGTTTTCGATTGCTTTGAAAATTCTTGTTTGAATATTGCAGAGGTTCAGGGGAATTGATACTGGATCTGTTGCAGTATCTCAATTTACTGTGTTTTTGACTTAAAATGAAAAAGTTAAAATGGCTACCAGTCACACTGTATTACATAAATATATGGAGAATTTCATTTTTACATATGAGATGGAATTTTATCATGTTATTTGCGTTTTATACCTAGATTTTTCTTTGTTTCCATAGTCCAGACAAAAAAAAAGAAGCGATATTTAAATATTTGTTTGTTTGTTTTTTTAAACCCCCCAAAAAATCAGTTGGACAGCGTGAAGTTCTGCGACATAGGAAAATTGTTGTATTTCCAGTCCTTGAACAAACTGAAAGGGAGAGATCTAAACTATAGAAGAAGGCCTCTGTTTAATTTGTAATTCTCTACCTTCTTAGTGTCATGGTGCATTGAGAGCAGAATTGAAGTCTAGAAGAGGTGCTAAATATAAATACGATGTCTGGAGATGATGTCTGAAGTCTCATGCTGAGTTTAAACATTAAAAAAACAACAACAACAGCAAACAGCAGCAGCAGCAAACTCAACTACCTTTGCATGATTGGAGCCGCTGCTCCATCTGTGGAAGCTTCTATGTCAGTATGCTAAAAATGTTTAGTAATCTTTTGAGCTAAGGAGATTGGTAGATAGGGCTTTGCTTCTTCTGCATGGATTGCTTCTGTCTGGGAATGCGCAGATGGACATTAAAGCTTATTTAGGTGTCTTTTGTCTAAAAGCAACTACATTATACAGCATGAAGATGTGATTAAGCAAAAAAAAAAAATGGTTTTCTCTTATTTTTCAAATGCATAAAAAGGCAATGAACAGATTTTTGTGTTTGCTTGTGTGTGTGTGTGTGTGTGTGTGTTTTAAAGTGCTCTAATGACAGAGAGGCCAGGGCTTCTGCCGTTCTTTTCTAATCTGTTCCATTTATCCCTCACACCCACCCCTCCACAACTTTTCCATGCAGTGATTAGGAAACTAATCAAGCAATCCCTTGAGCTGCAAAACGTTAACTCGTTTTTTGCTTGGGGTTTTTTTACATTGAAACCAGTAGTTTCACGGAGTCTGAAACTTAGTTCCTCTTAGCCAGTAATTAGGAAAAACAGATCTATAATGCCAACTTTTTTGCCGTTGCTCGTTGTTGATCAGATTTCGTGGTGCTGCATCAAGGAGATTGGGGACCACCAGGAGAACTTTTGAAGAAGATGCTGCTGCTGCTGCTTGCTGCGATAAATTTGAAACTGAAAAGGTAGGGGAAAAGGATGCCGCGCATGTTTACTGATTTGGCAATCAGGGTTAGATGCACTGCACTGTGGGAATGATTCTTATCGAGGCATAAACAAGAAGAAATGTATAAACACTGCACTGATCTCTCTTGAAACAAAACCGGTCCTCAAACCGGGTTTTAAGGATGCCAGTGTCTGCAAATGAAACTTAAAAAATTTTATTTCTTCCTTTCTTTTAAAGTTTGTGATCGTTTTACCTTGATAGAACACTTTTTTTTTTTTTTTTAGAAACTTCCCATTTCAATTTATTGCCACCTGCCATTAGCAGTTCACCTGGCAAAAAAGTATGTTTGTGCCCCCTTTACACATTGTTGGCACTGTTCGTTTTGCAAGGACACTGATCCGTCCAAGAGCAACTGGTAGTGGGAAATCATCTTACTGTATGAGTGCCATGTTGAGCTTTACCAGGTAGTGGATGTGAGACCACTATAGTCTTTCTTGTAGTATGTGCCTCTCAAAAATTACAATTACGATCTGGTTTACAGATAGTTTGTATCATAGCATTGTAGCAGTGTTATGACTTATGGAATCTTCTACAAAACTGTTATGCTGTACATCTGTTTTTACTGATATCCAAATACATGATCATTTTCTGCATACTGCTCCTTAATTTATCAAAGAATTGTGTGTATAGACAAGAGAATATTTAGATTTTACGATTTCTGCATAGCTTTTAATATTTCTATTAACCAACGGAATTGCATTTTGAATATACTCATTATGTTATTGATACCGTAATTAATTGTCTGTGTGCATATACACTGATGAAATGAAGTATTGGGAGACCTATCTTCAGTGCTATTCTGAGTTTCATTAGTGCATAGTAGCAACAATAATGACTTTTTCCAATGTGTACTGTTGTCTCAATCTGTTAGTTTCTTTTGAAAGGGTTATGGTTAAAAACATAACTAATAAATCTTTGTTTTTTTAACCAGCAGAGTAACTCAATAATAGTTTTTCTTCTCTACAAAACACAGTGCATAGCTAATGAACCATACTTTGCACAATTATCAAAAGGGTGCGCAAGTGAAGCTTATTTCCATGTTAGGGGGAGATAATCAACATTTGAGCAAACTGCCTGTTTTATTTCAAACGGAAAAAAATATCAGTATTTAAAGAATTATTTAGGCTCATATAAACAATTATGAATATAGAAGAGATGGTTACAAATTAGTTATTAATTTTAAAATATATATATATATATATATTTTTTTTTTCCCATGAAATGATACCCCACCAAACAGATGTTCACACAAAGAGTAAGAGTTTTAGAAAATTATCGTGATTTTGAGATATGCTAATTACCACTTCCCTTTTCATTTTTAAATGTTAGTGGTTTTAGTCGCACGCTTCTCCCCCCTCCTTATTGTCTTTAAGTTTTCCATTTTTGTGATCTTTTGGAGAAGTAAGCTATGTGCACGCAGTTGTTTGCATATGGGTGTAAACATGTAGGAAGAACGTTGTTTGGAATGTCAGTTTTTATAAGGTTGATGAGTCAGTAAAAAGAACTTATCTCCCGTAACAATAACTGTACGCCTCTGGCATGTATGATTTAATGTAAGTTTCTTCAATTTAACAGAAGTTATCATACAGTATCTTAGCTCTCCCCCCCACCCGACTATTTGTGCTGGCTAAATCACGGTCTTTGACACAGCTTCATATTTACTTTGAACTATTTCTGGGAGTGTACTCGCTCACTCAAAGATTAAAAGGTAATTTTAGCCAGGTGTTGACAGTATGAGCCATCTGCACCTTTTTAGGGCTAACTCTGTCAGACTTATTTTTGGTGCCATTGTAGATAAATTTAAATTTCCTAATCATCCACGTGTTACATTTTTAAACAATAGATAGGACAGGTAGAATATCTGTTTTAGAAATATCACTGTAATGTCTCGGGTATTAGGTGATATGATGCCTTCATTATTGATTTAGTAGCTGTGCTAATTGGAAAATTTACAGATTTTGTCAAAAAAAAATAAAAAACCCCAAACCAAACCTCTCGGGGTTAGTTTGCAACTTCAAAGGTTGAAAATTATCTCTCGTGAAGTAGCAAGACTTTTCTAATTTGCCATTTCAGGCTATTCTTTTCACAGGCAAGTTAGTTTGTTTTTTCTTTTTCTTTCCAAATTCAGTCTGCTTCATCTTTACTGCTGTTCTGTGAGTTTTGGTTAACCACAGCCCCACCATTAAGCTTTAGAAGTGTGCCGTCGTCGGTTATCAGAACGGTTAGAGTTTCCCATTATTCAGGGTCGAAATCGACTTTCGGCCAAGTTATTTCCCCGAGCAGCTACGTCACGTGGATGGACGGCGGAACGGGCAATAAATACGACGGTTCGAACTTTTCAACGATATAATGGGCTGTTGGTGCCCCACCTTTTCACGTGCTTCTGATTGTACTTTGTTATTTCCTTAAGCTTTCTCATCAAAAAACCAACAAAAAAAATATGAAGACGACCGGGTTGGGTGGGGGGGGGTTGAAGAAACCATGTTTTTCTTTTGTTGTTGTTGTTGTTGGAACGAGTAAATTGCCTGTCGTCAGTTCTGCTGCTTGGATGAGAACTCTGAAGAAAGTTAACTAAAGCGCTAGAAGTTTGCTCAGAAGAGAGTGGCAGAGATGATCGCCACAGTCTGGCCAGGGCCAGAGAGCACACGGGCCCAGGGCGGGGTGCAGCAGTAACCCTTTCACACGTCCACCGTGGACACTGATTCCCCCCCCCACCCCGTGCAGCAGCTTGTGACCTGAATTATTGGAATTCTTGGGGGGTTCTGACATTTGTCACACCACAGGTTTATTCTTACTCTTATTTAGAATTCAAGGCCGCTGTTGGTTTAGAAGTCGAAATTCCGGCTGTCAGAGAGGAAAATGACAGGTGTATGGAGTTTTTTTTTTTTGCCTAGCACCTGACGGGAGGGGGAAGAAGGCAGAAATTGTTCAACAGAAAAAAAAAACAATAAATTTTCGTTTCTCCCCCCCCCCCAGGCCCCACGCCTGCCCCCCCTCCCAGTTGCACGAATCTCTGTGGAATTGTTTATTTTGTTAGCATGAAATTTAAGAAATTAGTTCAAGATGCAGTTTGACAAACTCTGATGTTTTGTTGTTTTTCTCCCACCCCCCCCAAACCTTGCGTTGGGTGAGCGCCTCGTTCTAGATAGTTTACATGGCTGATCCAAATAAGTACAACATTCGCTTGGATGTGTGTCCCCTCCATCAAACGTGTTCTTAAGTGGGTCTTCTGGGCGAACACTCAAACCTGACATTTTGAACCAACTTGGCAAAAAAACAGGGTTATATGATATACTTGATATTCAGCCCGATGCGTGTGTGTGTGGGTTCACAACTTATTATTTGTATGGTTGCCAAGGTAACCTTGCGAGCTCATTGAATATGCGAAAACACCCAAGATGCAATCCCCCCCCCTCCCATGATTCTTCAGCAGAGATGAGTAAGGTGACAGTTGTTTGAATGCTGTATCTGGGATTTTGTATAATCTGTGGTAGTCTAGTCTACCACCACGTCATCTTTTGAAAAATAAAAACATTCCATCCAAAAGGGGGAGAGAATTTTAAAATAAGGGGATTTTTAATGGATTTTTCCTATGAATATCAAGATTAGCACTTTCCAGCATGTAGCGGAATCTGTTTGCTTTTCTTTTGTTCCTTCTAAGCTTTTACCGTCTTGTTTGTGTTTGCTTATGAGCTGTGTACGTAAAATGGCAGGACGGCTGTTAGCAGCTTTTCTGATCGGCTGGTAAAATTTCTCTGGCAGGTTTTGTATTTGCAGCCTCTCCAGAACTAAGCTCAAGGGTCTCTTCAACCAAAAGCTCCTCCATGACTAACACATCGGATGGGCTGCTGCAGCCTCTTTTTTTCAAGTTACTAAATTTGTGCCACTTAAAACTCTGGCAAAAAAAGATACTGATGTTAGGCGCATTGTCAATTATCAGGCAGAACCAGTAGATTTTTGGCACCAACTAGAAAGTAAGAGAGGATACTCATTATAGATGGTAGCAAAGGGATTAAGGAACTTGAATAGTGTACTGAATATTAATATTATTCTAAGTAAAGAAAATGCCAAAAATTATAAGATTTTGAAAATGACATATGTTTATTTATGTAAAACATGCACAGCGTGCTGCATGCGTTATGGAATATTAACACAAGTTTAAAATTGGCACAGCGTAACAATTGCAAGTAATCACAACAGGTAGTCAGTCCATTCATTACCACATGACTTTGATTATAACATTCGCTCTGACCAGAACAAGATTTAATGATATTTACTGGATACTTTGGACTGGTTTGATTGCTCCCTTTTAGCTAACAGTGAAAACATTTCTAAACTTCCTGGGAACAAAGTATATTGTATATATAAACCTACAAATTAAAAAAGGAAAAATTTAATATTTCTTATTTACGAGCCCACAATTTCAATTCTGTACTGTTCAAGTGGATGATATGTAGGTGTTGTTGGCTCTGGTTAATAGTATCTGGAGAACATTAGCTGGTTACTCCGGTTCCTGGTACCAACAGATAGATAGATGCCTTATTAAAATGCAAATGTCACAAGCTATTGTTGTTTTTATAACATCATAGGTTTTATTACTCTACTGTTGACTGGGGAAAGGAATCGCAACTTATTCAGTCTGGTAAAAAAAGAAAGAAAAAAGTATATTTCTTTATTTTGTTCTGTTTGATATCACCTTACAATGGGCCTTATTTATCACACTTTTGCCAATTTGTCAGGGGTGTTAAATGTAATGTAAGTCGGATTGCATTCATTGGCTTAGTTTTTATGATGTTAGTTACAGAAATAATTTATACCATAAAATGATTTCAAATTTGCCTAAGTGAATTACTAAACCCGAATATTGTTTAAAGGTAAGAAAATAACAAAAGAGTTTGGTATTTTAGAATGATGGGTCAGACAGCAATAACAGTTAGCATTCCCTCATAAAATAAAATCGGCAAGCTTGTGCCTACTGAACACTTTCAAAGCTTTTACTGATGAGACGGACTGTTTAATTTTGGATTCAAAGAGCCAGCGTGTTTTTTGTAAATTTTTATGCCGTCTCTCCATATACCAGGCCAATTTTAACCTTTATTATTCCACCTGAGGTGAATCTCATAATGCAGAACTCGGTGGTCGGAGCGATAGATGGGTTTACCGTTACAAAGGGTTGTATTAATGAGAAAAGTGCTGTGTGTGTGAAGGCTCCTACAGCCCTAACCTGTTCTCCACAATACAGATTTGAAGGGTGGGAGGGGAAAAAATGTGCCATTTTTCAATCAAGCCAATCAGACACTGATGTAGGAAGACAAACCCACCCGAAAAAAAAACAAAAAACAAACACTGGGATGGTCTAAAACATTGTGTTTCTGTTACTGTTATTGAGAAATCAATCACACGACTCAAAAATGTTGCACGTAGAAGCTTTTATAGGGGTTTCAAACTTAATTTACTCTAGAGAGTTCAACTCCTGCATTGCCCAGGAAAGATACTAACTTGGCTCCAACTGACTGGTACATCGAGAAACGGTTCATGTGCAAATTGTTCTTATTACAGCGAAGACGGTTTTGCTGGATCTCTCTCCTCAGCATAAAAAGTGATCTACGTACAAAGGGTGATTGTATAAGCGCCATGTTGCACCAAAGGCATTTAAAGTTGGTCTTTTATCATATTAAAATTCACTAGATCTAAGGCCAGAAATTTTAGTAATCAACCAAGACATTTTACTAACTCTCTTGTTGCGTAAAAGTCCTTGTTGTATTTTTGTAATCTTGGAATTTGGGCTGTACCCTTTAACACAGAGGGTTTGTATTGTGGCGCCAAGTAGTACATGGTCACCTCAAGCACACTTTCGATGCAATTAGCAGCTTTAAAGTTTGAAGAGAAACACTTAATAAGAATTGGTATTGCATTAGGCTAGATATGGTTATTTAATCTGACTATTTAATTAGTTAAAGAGATTAATTCTGTTTTTAGGAAACTTTTTTTTTTTTTTTACAAAGATAACCAATTTCCTTCATTGCGTGTACTCGCAAAATGCTCAAAGACTCTATAATTGTGTATATAACTTGCTTTGAAGTTTATATTTCTCTTCAGGCCAGCTGTTATCCTAAAGTGGGGCCTGGCTGGTCGGTCCCCCCGTTTTATTTTTCGAAGGAAAAAAAGTCTTAGCAGTCTTTATTTATTTATTTATTTTTTGACCAGATATGCTATATTACAGGATACCTTCCTCATTATCTCCTTGTTGTCAAACTCTTAAGCATGTTATATTATCCTCAAAGCATGACTCTATATCTAGAAGAATCATCACTCCAGCAGATTCACCAAGCCACATCTATCATCTGTCCTTTCCTAGATAATGAATGAATGACACATCTGATACCCATTATGGATAAAAAATCTGCAAATTTGTTCAGATGGGATCCTGGTAATTGGTATGGCTCAGGCACTGCTGTCTGTTTGTTGTTTTCCTTTTCTCAATTCATCCCCACCATCTTGACCACTGCAGCAGCCTACTTAATTTATTTCTGTCAGCACATTCTCCAGCTGGAGTAGGAGATGGCAGCTACCAGTTTATTCACTGCTGTGTTAATTTAACAATCTAATTCTGTTGTCAGAGAAATGTTGTAATCTGTTAAGTAGTCTCCTGCTGTCGGCTGTCTCAGGAGGAAAACTGATGTGTTGCTGTTCCCAGGTCTCTCCAAGATACACAGGATGTTCTTTGCTTATTCTCTGTCCCTTCACACGCAAACAGGTGAGGTAGTTGCGCTATTGTCCAGTATCCCCCAGGTTTACTAGTGCCTCTTCACATTCCTTTTCTCTTTTCCTCCTCCTTCTTTCCGTTAAACTTAATGATCAGTAATTCTACTTGTTAAAAATCTTCATTAAAGACCAGAAAAGAATATTGTTAAGCTGTAAGCGTGCTTAATATTGTAGAGGTTCAAATGGATAGTAAATATAATGAGAAATTCAAAAAACCAGAAAATAATGCTCATTAAGTGTTTTTTGTAGTCAAATACACTGGGTCAGTAAGTCTGTGCTTTATAGCATTTTTACCTCAACATTAAAAAAATACAACAACACCTTCCTGAATCTGTTAATCGTATTTCAGTAACAGTCTCCAGTAAGTGTGGAAAAATATACATAGTATACTTCTCTCAGAACCCCGATGTAGAGTCATCTTTTACTTTGAATCCACATGCTGTTGTCAGTACATGAGGGCATCCACCAGGCTGATCTAAAGTGAACTCTGACTCCCACATCAGGCACTTTCTTTGTTGTTGTTGTTTTTTTCATAGCTGTGCGAAACTTTTGAACTAAAGAAAGATCAGTGAAATCACCAACAACAGAAGGTCGTTGAGATCCTCCTCAAAAGTACACACACAAATCTTGAGTTTAGACGGTGTTTTTTTTCTAAAGCTATCTTTAGACTCGGTTATGGATCTGGCGGCATTGCATTCGCACGGAAATAGTCAAGATGTACTTGATGATCTGAATGTGCATGGGGAGGGGATCGTGGAGAGACTTGCATTAAAAAGAAATGCACTGTCGGCAGCTTTGGGATAGAACCAAATGAGGCTGCTATCATCTTGATCACTTTACAGCATGTCTTTAATTGAAACGCAGAGATCCGACAGCATTTCTCTGAAGGCAGGACTGTATTTCAGAGGGGAGATCTTGCACAAGTCGACCAGGGGGATTGGATGCCACTCAGTGGTGTTTGGTCAGCCAGGGCTGGCTCGAGTCCTCCCCCCCCTCCACTTGACAGATCTCATTTCAAGGATCAACCTCTTTGAAGTCTCTCTCTCATTGCCATGTGAAGTGTTACTTTTTGTTGTTCTTAGCTTGTGGTTAATGGTGTAATTATAGCTATTTCAAAGGAACTCCAGCTCAGAATGCAAGTGTGGATGTTTTTAAAAAAAATTCTGTTTTTGTTCAAAGATGCAAAGGAATTAGTTTTTACATTAATTATTTTATACTCTATGAAAAGTAGAATACTATTTTTTTTAAAATTTATTTAAAAAAAAAACAACATATGCTGTACATGCATCTTAATAATTCTAAGTTTCCTCTGTAGCAACATAAGAAAATTGCAGAACTTTACTATGGCTCTTCCATTATGATGTGGAATGAAGATGGATGGTATTTCTCTTCGTTTAGTAAGTAATATATCTAAGAACCAAATATGTTCATTTAAGTTCCTGCAAGGCAAGAAATAATTTATAAAAAAATGGAAATTTTAGATAAAGAAATACTTTTTATTGTTTAGCTGGCAAAGACTCGCTCTCTCTGTGTTGTGCATATTCCCATCCCTTGGAAATTTTAAACCACAGCAATAGCTCTGAATAATCTGTATGCTTGAGTCCACAACAATATCTAGAGAAGCATATCAGCATCTAGCATGTACAAGACTCTCTGATTGTCTTGAACATCTTTTGTATAATGTCCAAGACTGTTTAAAAGAGAGAAATCTTACATTTCAATGTAAATGCGACCAAGAAAAGCACTTGGCACTTCTCAGTATATACTTTTAACAGATTACAGAAGCACTGAATGCAGTTAAAGATACAGGATAGACAATATCTAACAGCATAGAAATAGAATTATATACAAAAACAACTAACATTTGGCACTCGTTGATATTACTCTGAACTATTGCATCATTAAATAACTTATTTCTTAAAGAAGCTATTAGAAATCTTTTGTCAATTTTTTTTTTTTTTTTGAGCTTATCGTAGTGTAGATGGACAGAAAAATACCCTTTTTAACTGTACAGGGGAATGTGTATACAAGTGACAGTACCTATATAGGTACTATCTCAAATCCATCCCTTTTCTATCTACCCCTGTATAAAAAGGGGGAGGTGGCTTTCTTTCTAATTAAACAAGTAAAATAAAGGATTTTAAAAGATTTGTGTGCTGAGTTCTCACTGGATGGCCCCTCCATTGTTGTCAGGGTGTAAACTGAGAGAAGGAAAAATAAAGCTTTGACGAAAGATATCAGGGAAAAAAGTATAATTAGAAATTGGAAAAAATTATGAATTATGTAATATTTACTAAGTGTACACTTTGTATCATTTGTCTGCCTGCAGGTTAACTAGTTTTAATATGTAATTCCATTTAAAGCATTTTTTTAAAGTATACTTTGATTGTCCAATAAAAGTACTTTATATTCATTTTTAAAATTCTTATGCTAATTTCATAACTTTAAGTTTATATTTTAGGATTACGCTATTTTGAATTTACCAGGTATCTCAAAATGGACAATTCGTGAATAAAAGTTCATGTTCAAGGTATTTTTTTTAGTCTCAGACTGATTTAAATAAACTGCTAATAATTAACTGGGCATTATTCCAGTAAGAATTATTCCCCTTTAAAATCATGTCGTCTGTATTTGGGTGTCTTGTTAAACATAGGGTCTGTTGTTAAATAGAGGAAATATGTTGAAATTTGGCTGATACAAAGTGGTGGAAGGGATAATTGTGCTATCAGAAAAAGTTTATATAAAATAATGGCCATTTTAAAAACTTAGCATGCTGAAATATTTGCTGTTCAATCTGTGGAGTTGAAGTATCTGTAGCACATTGTGGTTACAAATGATCTTTGTAATCATATGTTTAGTTAAAGGCGTAGAGACATGAATGAGGTTGGTGAGAACCAGTGCACTAACCAAATTGATTGCTAGGAAAAGTATTTGGTTATTAGCAGTGAATTCTATTTAAGTGCCTTATCTGTTGTAAACCAGGTGGGATTATTATAATTTAAAAAAAAAAAAAGTTTCCAGATTCAGACATCATGTCACACTATGGATGAAACCAGATAAAAATAGCTTGTGACACTAGAAATGGCTGGAAATGCTTTAGACAGAATTACTGGCAACTTATCAAATCCTGTTGTACTTGCAACAGATGGAGGTAATGATTGAAGTGAGTTGAAAGTCTTTCTTGTTATCACGATACATTTTGATGAAGAATGTGGATGCATTGTTAGTATTACTTAGTATGCCTACTACAGAAAGCAGAACTGATAAGAATGTTTTTCTTTTGTTAGGTGAAGAGCTCATGGACTGAAATATGTCATGGACTAATTCTAATAGGTTTTAATGCATACAATACTTTAGTTTTCGTAAAGATTGTTTTGGCAGCATTTCTCAGAATAAATGAGCCCCGTGAATATTTCTGGTTTGTTGTCACTTAAGACACTTGGCTTCTGTTTTTCAATAGATAAACTATTGATAGACATTTTGTTTCTTATTTAGACAAAAGAACCAGGCACGATAAAATGTGAGAGAATTGCAAAGTCAGTGTGGCATTGGAAACAAGGACTTTAAAGGATATTTGCGCCAGATGGCTATAAACAGATTGTCCCAGCAATGGGCTTTCTTTTCAGACAGTATTCATAATAAAAAAATATGAAGGTCTCAAGGGCAGAAACAAATATCAATAAATAAAAAAAAACAACAAAAAGCTGAAAGATGTAATATAGTTAACAGGTGAATTTGTAGAACAATAAGAGAGAGGAACAGAGACAGTTTTTATCATCAGACGAAGACAAGTGCTGTGACAATCAAGGACAGTACAAAGATGTTTGTTGCTGCATTCTCCTAAAGTCAAACTTCTCTCTCTCTCTTCATAAAACATGAATATTTAACAACAACAACAGAACAGAAATCTCTTCCAAAGGATATGATTGATAATACATAAGCCAAGAATGTGTCCAACTGAATTACTCAACTATATTTTGTTGTATTTGTGACCTGTTGCCCTAAATTTTTTTGAAAACTACTTTAAGAGAATTGATCCTGAAAATTGTTATAATTTTTAAAAACAGATGAAGCCATTTATTGTGGGTCAGGCAGAGAAAATTAGATCTCATCGGATCAACTATTTTTTTTGGGGGGGGTCTGTCCAGAATGTAAGCTTGCCAAAACATTAAGAAACCTCTGCTTAGTGATGAGACATTTTCGATTTGTCTCTGAAGCATGAAAGAAAAAGTTGTAGAGTTATTTAAATATTTTTTTTTTATACATTTCTGTCTGTAGCAGGAAAAAGATAAGCACAAACAAATTGAACTCAAATTTCATTATTACCGAGTTGATCAGGATCTGCTTGATGCAAACCATATTGCGCACAGCGCATCTCAGTGAGAACGCGCCGTGAGCCAGGCTCCCTAGATACGAGTTGGGTGTCAACTGCAGTGAAATCCACGAAGGTGACGCCACGGAAGTCCTGCCTGTGAGCAGACTTCAGTTTTGTGAGAGAGAAGAAAAAGGGGGACATTTTAACCCCGATCTGTCTGCTGCGGGCGTGGAAAGCCTCTTCGTTAAAAATGAAATGCAGCCGGTTACCGTTCTGGCGGTGCTGTTTCAGCCAGAATGTCTCCAGAAAAAAAAAGGGGGGGGGGTACATAAGTAATCCGGAAATTTGAACAGATTGGTTGGTATCTCTTAGCTCGGGAAGTTTCCTGACCCTTGGATTTTTGTGTAAAAACGCTCTGTTCAAAAAGGTGTTGGTTTTTTTTGAGCCAAATCCACAAAACGTTTGTGGAAATGAATGGGTCAGTCATCTGCGTTTGTGCATGATGTAGGGTATTAGTCAGGAGAGACCTCTGTATTTACACATTTCACTTCATGCCACTGTTTTTATGGCAGATGTTTTGAGATAAACACTTCTGATCTGGTAGTAAACGTTGCCAAAGCCAAGACTGCTGACAACCTCTTCAAGCGGAAAGGGAATAGATGTGGCGAACTAGGGCCATTGAAGGATGATGCAGTTGTTTTGTTTTGTTTTTTTACACAGCGTGAATATCTTTGAAGCCAGATCGCTGTGATCGTGTTTTTTTGGGGGGGGTTAATACATTGATGTTTCTAATCCTTCCTTTTTCTAATCCACTATTAGTTTTCTTTCAAATTATTTACATTAAGTGGGTCCCCCCCACTTGTTGTTGTGGATGGGGAGGGGCATTTAAAGAAATTCAAAAATACAGAACCTTGGAAGCAGACTGAGCAAGCTGCTGCTGCATCATCAATGGCTGAAGTAATATTCTTTAGTTGTCACGAGGTGTGGCACCTGGTGGAGTTTACCGATCTGTCATTCTACACTTGCGCACACAACCCCTGTAATAAATACCTACATCGAGGATGTTTAGGGCAGATGTCCTTTGGATATTAAAGCAATGCTTCTGATGGTCGAGATCTGAGGACAGGTGTGTTGGGTGTGAGCCTTGGATGACCAAGAGTTACCAGGCTACGGTTTCGTGTGTGTGGTGGTGGCTCTCAGCCAGTGGTCAAAGTACAAGCTGGTCAGGAATTAATTATGTAAGCTCCAGCACATGCACCTAGAAAATTCTACTAGAACTTTTCGGGAAACCCATGCAGCTGGCTGACAAAGGGCAAGAAGAAACCATCCAGGAAGATATGCCGAGCCAAGTCAGCCTCAACTGGGATTTGAACTCAGGTCCTCCTCGCCATAGAGGTCCAGTAGTCTGCCACTGGACCATCCAAACAATGCTTTCTTACACTATAGTCATTAGCATTGAACCCTTGTGCTTAAAAAGCATAAGATTATGAAATAATTTTTTGTTGTCAGTGTACATCGCACAAACCTGTCTGTCTTTATTCTTCTGTCCCCCCCCATTAATGATCTAAAAAGCTCTTTCTCAATCTTTGTTATCTCCCTTAGTTAATATCATAAAAACCACACAATTTGGGCTTTACATTCTCTTCTCTGCTTGGTATAAGAAACTGAAACCAGGGGGTTCTGGCAGATGCATTATGTGCCTATTTCAGCGCACAGGTTTGGAGAAGAAATGCCATGTAAAGATGGTGTTTTGCCTTTTTATGTTTTTGTGGCAGTCATTAAAGATGAGTGCGGCTAACTTTATCTGTTGTTTTAACTATTGGTTTAATAGTATAAAAAACCCTGACCTGGCTCTCTCTGGTATAACTTGGCTGCTGTTTGTGCGGAAAGCCATGTTGCCACTGTGACAGGCTAACAGACACAAACAACTCTCAGGCGGATCTATACACCTCTTGACTGACCAACTCATAAAATTCTGAAGATTTTCATCTCAAATACACATTTAAAATGGTGTAAAATATGTATAGAAATAGGTGATGGGCAGTGAGTTTTCAACTCGTATGTTTACTTAATTATTAACTGATGATGATAACTTTTACGGACTACTATTCTTTTTGTACTCAACAATCAAAGAACCTGTTTAGATTGAGATGTTCTTTACTGTAAAAGGAAAAGAAGTCCTTTTGACCAGTACCCTGAAAACATGTCTGAAATTATACAAACTTATTCCTAAAGCAGCCTGAATCTACAGCTATTTCAACCCAAGTACTAACTAATGTCGCTAGGTTGGGGTGGTCTGAGACAGCTAAAAACTGAAGTGGTGTATGGAAGGTTAAGTGATTTCCTAGTTAGTAAATTGTTTGGGAGCTGGGCATTCAGAACTCCAGGGGGGGGGTGGGTAACCTTTCAGTTGCCAGAACAGCAAGCCAGCAATATTTACTGCCTATTTATTATGCAGGCTCACACCTTAGAACCACCCTGACCACTTAGATGTAATCACAAGTGCCTGTGATCTGTTCAGGCAATATCCCTCATCAACAAAAGCATTTTCCAGGAACTTCCTCATCCAGAGACCATATGAGTAATCTGCTTGACAGGGTGCTGCCAGCAAATCTCTTCCTCTCCTCTCGGCCAACATGGTAACTTGCTTATAGCAAACTAACAAGAATTCTTGAAGGCACTCCAGCCTCCCCTTCCAGAATTTAATTTAGAAGTACAGATTATATAACAAAATCCTCTCGACAAGGAAATTAATGGTCTCTGATAAAATCTTATTCTAAATTTGGTTTTTGTTGAGTGTTTCTTTCTCTTTCCTTTTTTTTTTGGCTGTTGGTTTGGGTGGGTTATAAAATCTGAAAGATAAAAATGTTGTGTGGGATTCATCTTCTGTGTATGATTATTCGCTAATTTCAGCCTGGTAAAGATGTAATGTAAATTGGTGGCTGATAGTTAAATACAATAAAAGAAACAATAATATTAAGGCTATTTTAGCAATATTTGAAGGCCATCATAATTTTGCATTGAGAGTATCTGGTCTCCTGCTTCTCTGCGAAACTACAGCGCATCGGTTTTTACCTGGCAGAGATGACCTGGCTGCTAGAAAGCTGTTTCCTAACATCTAGTTGAGAACATTTCTCATGATCCCCCTTGTGACATCACTTGTCTCCATGTATTTCCTTTTTTTTTTTTTAGAAATCTTTGATCTTGTCACATTGATAGTGGAATAGCACCTATGGGCCGTAGTACGCAGTCTTTCTGGTTTTTCCTTGGTAAATGGCATCGCGTGTCACTGATCATCTAAATGAAGCAGTCCCTTCTTACCTGCAGTCTAACCAAAGATCTATACAGGAGATCAGAACTGCTGAAGTTTTGCTGATTATAATGTGATTTAGTGCACTGAAGAACTTTAATGGCTTTGAGATTTATCCGTTATAACTGCTACATTATTGTACATATAATAAAACAAGTCTGTCATTTTCATACGTAATTTCACTTTGGAGAATCCGCACTTTTGACCACATATGCATTTTTTATTTTTTTGTTTCCTTCAATGGAATATGGATTTTCATACATAAATGGTTACATGTACATAGAGAGACAATTTTAGAAATTTATGCTTGTAAAGATTCATTGAAATATTTTTCTTTTCCTTGATGAATTATTTGATTGGTTACTTCGCAGCTATGTCCGCCCCTGAGTTTGGAATTTGAGAAAAGGAGCATATCTCCATTGTATTATCATAAATTTGCATTCTAGTGTTGTTGTTGTTGTTTTTTTACCGTTCCAGCTAATGTGATATTCTTTCTTTTTTCATATTGTCGTCTTTTGTCTGTCTGATATATATATAAGTGCAAAGGTGTCCAACTTTTAAACAAGTGATTATATTTTCATCAAAGCTCTCAGATCTTGATGTCTGTAGCACATGTGACACAGGTGATTTTCCGTACCTGCTTTGTTCTTGTTTTAAAAGTAGTTTACTCGTCAATAGTTTGTTTTTCTTTTTGCACCTGCACACGGTCTTACTGAAAAGTGGATCCCCCAAAGAGCCCCCTCTTGTTTACAGATGCTGTCTAACTGCGTAAGCAGTGAGTTCCATAGCTGGATAGTTTCGAACAGATTCTTGGTGCAGTCTTTTAACTGGTGCCAAACTTAAACCAGTTAATTTTTGGTTATCTGTCACATTATGTTTCTGTTTTGCTTTGAAATGGGGTGGGGGTGTTTTTGTCTTTCTATTCTTTGTCTTAGTTAATACACATTGTCTTTTCAATCTTTGAGATTTTGTGGAGGCTAATAAAACTCTCTCCATTTAGACCAGTCTCATTCACCCGCAGGAGCAAAGATGTCACTTCTTGTCACATGGAATGCGTGCAACGACGAGATTAGTGGGAAGAACATATTAACTTGTCAGTCAGTGTTTGTTGTCCAGGATGCTGATTATTTCTAGGGCTGGCCCATTAAACACATCATTACTGAGATTTTCAGTCGGCGCAGTCTGCCATGTATTGTTCCTTTATTGAATTGTTTTCTGTTGTTGTTGTTGTTGTTGTTGCTTAGGAATGGAATGCTTCTGTCAGGATCAACTTTTCTGATGTAAAAAAATTTCAGGGAAAAAATGTACAGTTACACATCCCAGCTCAGCTGACTTACAGAGTGACTCATGGTTGTTTGAAGCTAGAGTAATGTTTTATGAAAAATTGCCAGGCTGATGATTATTTTTTTTTTGTTTTTCTTGATCAGAATAGAATAGTAAACAGCTAAAAAGTATATCCGAAGTGCAGTACTTTGGAATCACAGACTGGTGGAAATATGCAAGCTGGTTAAACCTTCGTTTACTGCATCAGATCTTACCCTCCTTACACCAGCCGGCACCAATTAGTATTCCTGTTGAGCTAGCTGTCAGTGTAATCGGCGCTCCATAAAGCAGAATGCTTGAGGTTTAGTGACACATGGATTTGCCATTACAAAGAATTATATTAATGTGGAAGGTCCTTTATGTCACAGCCTCTGTGGCTCAACGTATGCTGATTAATACAGATCTAAAGGGTTATGTGGTACACATGCACTCCAGGCGGTATATGCAGGGTTAATAAGTCTATTTCTTGTTAGGGTTGTTTAACATCAATAAATATACAAATAGTAAATCTGAAATGCACCTTTTATTAGGTATGTTGTTGTTTGCTTAATTAGTTGCATCCATGGATGGTTTTCCAGATATTCTAAAATATGGTGTAAAACTGTTCTGATGGTAATTTTTCAATGTTTCAGGAGAATGTGGAAAATCATTTATTTCTATCGAAATTCTAATGCAAACCTCAATTCTATACACTCAAGGGGACGGTGTTGGTATAGACAGCTGAGACAAACCAGATTGGCTGCATGACGCCAGTCCTTCACTGCAGCATCTGACTGGCAGAAAAAGGATTAGTTTGAACCATTCTTTCCCAAGCATGCATGCATTGCAACACTGATTGTTCATGTATTTTTTATTGTTTGTACCCTCTGATGGCGCTGATCCATCATGCTGTAGAATTTTAATTTTTCAAAAACTCTATGATCTTTAAAAATATTTTTAAAAAATCCATAATTCAACATTTTGTGATTTTTGCAACATGTTTATGATTCGATATACTAGATGATTGTTCCTGCTAGATCAAAGCTTATAAAAAAAATATCTCAAGCTTTCCGTGAAGAAATAGAGAGATGCTTAGTATAAATCTTTTGTCACCTTAGCAATGGATCAGCTTGATTTGAGTAAGAATGAACAGTGTTATTCAGTCATTTTCTTACTTTCCCTTTTTTTTTTAAAATGTTAAGAACTGCACTTCAGGGTGCTGGATATCAATGGCAACTGACGGTTTAGCTGTGTGTGGAGTATCTTCTAATGCTTACCAGGGAAGTTCTGCAATAATAACAGTAATAGTAATAACAATCTGTTGCTGTTGTTACAGAAAGCTGTACTCTGGAATGCAATTACGGGTTCGCCCTGGATGAAGATGAGCGAGAGATCTGCGAATGTGCGAAGCCGGTCCACTGTCCGCCGCTTTCATCGTGCAAGAAAAAGTGTGCTAATGGCTTCAGAAGAACTCGGTCTGGCTGTCTGAAGTGCAGGTGCAACAAGTGCCCGCAGTTAAACTGCAGCAAGCATTGCGTATACGGCTATGTGAAAAATGATCAAGGATGCACTATATGTAAGTGCAAAGGTATGTATTACTAGTCCAAGTTGTATTTGGCATTGATTGATCATCTGGTCTGCCCTCTTCTCATTCCTTGTACGTATGTAGTATATATCAAACACAGACAGAAGTTTTTGTAGCACCAGTAATTTTTAATTGAATACATAGATTGGCACTATAACTGACATCAAGACAGTCAGAGCATATGACATCGGTTATAGCCTTATCTATACTTTTAATTAAGGTTTGCTTGTGTTGTGGTAGCTCGCTTCTGTAACGAGTTGTCCCTGTCTCCCTTAATATCAGCCAACAGTTTAGAGATGTGTGGGGAAAATGGCAAAAAGACACCACCACCTATTTATGATATTAAGACGTAACTTTTCAGTTTGGAATACAAATGAATGTTTTAGTTTTTGAATACTAATACTCATTAATGTTTAAAAGAGAAGAAAAACTGGAAATAAAAAAGAAATCAAAGATGGTAGTGTGGAAGAGAAAAATGAACATTTTAAGGTTTATGGTGATACGGTACATAATTTGAATATCTATTGTTTTGTGTTCAAAGGCTAGAGAAATTCTTAATTAATTAGGGGATGAAGGAAAAATGAAAGAAACAATTTTTTTTAAAAAAAAAAAGAACAGTTTAATTTGCTTAAAAAATCTGTCAGTTTTAAATATATTCTGCCAAGAAACATTTAGATAAGAAGAGTTGAAGTTGGATTTTTGATCACCTGTTTCGCAATTTTTGTCTCTTATCAGTTTTCCCGTCTACTGCACCATGTTATGATGGAAGGCGCTACCGTTTACATTTGAAGGGAAATGTAGCCTGTAGAATTTTTTTTTTTTAAATATTTGGTTTTTGTAATTCAGAAATGCAAAATGTGAATAGAATTATTCGTATGATACAATATATCCAGTTGGTGCAGTATTGTAGAACTGCCAAATCTAGGAAGACATTTTGCTCATATTAACTTGTAATAAATTCTTCTTCACTCTAAAACTATATATATATATATTTTATTGTGTAAAGAACTAAATACATTAATAGCCTAGTATTATTATAAAGTTAACAGGTCAAGGTCAGTTTAGCATCAGTATCTATTTTAATCCAGAATCTGGCTTGCTAGATTAGCTTCAGTATCATCTTTAAAAAGCAGCTTCTGTTTTTTTAAAAAAGTCGTACGCTTTCAGACACATCAGAATATAAGATGTGTACTTTACTTTGGAAGCTTGTGAAATTCCTCTGCCAGATAAACGATGAGGCTGTGGCCTTGTGGTAAATGGATCATGCCTCCCAAATAGACAGAACATTGTCCTAAACATAGAACATTTGACTTTTATAGAGAAAGGGAGAAAAATGTACGGATTTCTGCTAGAAACGATATTTGATGGGGAATGGCTGAACAGAATAGATTTGGTGGATTCTGGCAGCCTACTGGTTAAATCATTAAGGATTTTAAATCCTAAGCATTTAAATTTGAAATTTGTTTTCTTTGAGGAGGGTAATTTTTGTTAATTTATATCAGCTGAATCGTTAATAATAATATAATAATAATAATAATAATAATAATAATAATACACATTTGTGTTATTAAAATTTCTACATTTTTATAGCAGTTATGACACTGTTGAAACTCGGCACTTTGTTCACTGAGAGTAATATCAGATTTTAGGACACTTGAACTGCAATATTAACAGAAGTGTTTACCTGTCCATCGAAGATAGGAGATAATGACAGATGTCGAAGGCATGATGAATCACCACCTGTAAATTGTTTTGGTGAATAGTTCATATCATGAAGTTCTCTGATTGTAGATAAGTTGTTCATTAATCAATCAGATGTTTTCATATTTGATCATGTACAGTAGATATGAAGTTCACCTTTGTTGTTGCTGAAATTACTACCATCACATGTTTGACGTATTGTATTGAGAGATCAGCTGACTGCATGCAGAGAATTATGTTCAGGTCATAGGATATTGTCCTCAGTCCCTCACCCACCACCACCTACAGTTTTTCAAAAATGTACAGCAGTAAACATGGTTCAAATATATATATATATATATATTACCTTCTTGGTGAACTCTGACTTTCAGGATTTAAGGACATCTCTCAGCATTGAGCTAGAAGGGGAAGATTGATGTTAGTCTTGGTGATATGACTAGGCAAATGATCTAGGTTGGTGTGGTTGGGTTCTACCACGTGTACCTGAACATCTCTGTTGAGCTGTGGGAGGAAACCTATGAAGTTGTCTGGTGAAGATAAGTGAGAAGAAACCATGCCACGGAGGTATGCCTAACTAAGCTGGCCACAACTGGGATTTGGACAACTCAGAACTCCCTTCAACCATGGCAGTAAATTAGACCACTGTGCCACCTGTAGAAATTTGAATAATTTTAAAAAATGCAATATATCGGATTTCTTTGAAAGGAATAAAAATAATTAAAAAATGACATTGTTATGGTATTCTGTTACATTGGATGAGGAATATATGTTTGAGGTGGATTCTCTGTGAAGACAGAATGCAAAAAAAAAAAAAATCAGCTAAGATTGGTAAATTGGAAACAAGGTCAACTGAAAATTGTACAAGATCAAGCAAAATGAACTGAGCTGGGCTTTCTGGTTTAAAGCCTGAATCTTGGATGTTGTAAATGGAAAGTTGAAAGAACATATAAAGTAAATGATCTCTGTTGCTGGGGGCCATAACTTCTAAGGGAACCGCAATTTGAAGGACGGCGTCAGGGTGGTGATTATAGCTCAAGTCGTTTTCTGCAATGCATGTGGCTAGCTCACAGCAGGTGGGCCCTTTCTAGCTTATTCAAGTTAATCAGGCAGATTAGATACTTTGTGTTTTGCTTTTATCTTTTTGATAGAAACAAATGATGGTCCCGTTTTTTTTTAAAGGGAGAAAGAAACAATGGCAATGATAACTTTATTCACCCTGGCTGAAGTTAAGGACAGTTGAGGGAAGTAATTTTGCTCCATGTGTCGACTTCAGATTTGAAATTTAAAAATATAGGCATTTTTTAAAATCATGTTTAAAAACAAGTGACGACTTTATAATTTTTTTTCTCATTTGATTCGGACTTAGAACCACTAATCTTTTCTTTTGTATGCATGCATCTCTGCATCCAATTTTTAGAATTAATGCTGCTGAAGATGTAATAAACAGTTATACTTTTTTTTTTGTTTAGAGAATTTTTTATTATTAATAACAGTTTTAATTTTTTATATTTTTTTGGCAGAAATACCAAGGTTATCTTCAACGCCAAAGCCAAGAATTCGCCCTGAGAAACCAAAGCAGAAAAATCCATCTTGCCTATCAATGGATGGTCACCGTTATGAAAATGGAGAGTCCTGGCATGATGGTTGCCGTATTTGCTACTGCCATGGTGGACACGAAATGTGCTCACTGATAACGTGCCCAGTGCCAAAATGTTCAAATCCAATTTTTCGTGTTGGAGATTGTTGTCCCACCTGTCCAGGTGAGCAGAATTAACTTTTTTGCTGTTGCATTTAGTTGGGAGATAACTTACTGTTTAACAAATGCTATATGGATCTTAGTTGTTCTTCCTGGCAGTTGACTGCAAGGATTTAAGTATAAACTCAAGAAAGTCATTCGGATTTTCTATTGAAGTATTTAACAAAGTGTCCAGTTCCATGTTGTTCGTTATCCACAGCAAACACACGCAGTGACTTTCAACACGTGCCATGGTCTATTTGATAACGGTTTTTGTTTACACATCAACCTTCTAAGAACGGAAAAATATTCAAAAGAAATGTTTTAATCTTCTCTTTAAATTTTAGTTGCATATCTAACAACATGGGGCCACTGTGGGATGTTAGCAATGATTTAACTAAACTGAAATTTTAGCATCACATCATTTAATGCCAATTTTTCAGCAGCAACTTGTGTTTGCCGTGTGTTACTTGTTCTCTTTTTCAGTAATAACTTTTGCTGAACTACACGAATAAAAATTTGTTTCCCAAGATTAAATAATTTGCATATGGGAGTTTAAATTCTGCGTTAAACAATGTCCATTCGGTGATGGTGTTAAGTGAAGCATGGGTGGGTTCTCGCTGTTCGGCTATACGTGTGCACCCCAGTTTATCTTTCTGGTCAGTGAATTGGCTGGAAAAGTTCAGTTTCTCAGTTAGTGATTTTAAAGATTGTCAGTGTGAGTAGAATGCTTCTGTGTTTAGTGGAAGCCTGCAGTACTGTAGCTGCCAGGTTTTTATAAATTATTTTATCTTTAATCTATGACTAATTGTAATGCTAACTGCTGTCTGCGTTTTTCTGTCTGATAGTTAATGTGTGTTGTTCTTAACATACAAAATACATTTTACACTGCAGATTTGAATTCTGAATAATGACTTTGTTACCTGTTATTTATTCACTTTATTTTTGAGTTCATTGACAATTTATATGTTATAAATAACTGTCATGAGAAGGTTAACCCCCCCCCCCAACCACTATTTCTTCTGATTGTAAATGTGTGGAAGAATTACTGAGATTAGATTAATTAGTTAGGGAGAAGATTAATCTCTCTATTTCCTGGGCAAAGCTGGAACAACAAAAGTTAATCATTTTAATCGCATTACGTTTTCTTAAAATGTTAATCTTTGCAACTTGAGAGGTTATTCTTGGTGCGGATAACAATTAATCATCATTTATTCTTGAAAACCGAACACAGAAATCTTGAAGACCTATTAGGGAAATATATAAATGTACAATTTAAATATGAGAGCTGACTTCATCTTGACTAGATTTCACATAAAGTGTCAGCATTGTCGTATTACTTTTGATATCCTACATCGACTGCAGTGCTTTTGTGTTTTCAATCTTAATTCACCAAATGTTATTCATTTTTAAGACTTTGGAGAAGATTTCAAGACAGCCTTCTAATTTCTACACTTTATTAGTTTAAAATTATTTTGTATAGATTTCCGAATTGATGGAAATGTTAGTTCTTCTAGTTGATTCTGCCAACATTCCTGTGCGTATCTGCATCATCTCAACTAAAGAAGTTAAATAAATCTCTTGTGTAAAGACAGATGGAGCCAGACTTTCCTGTGAGCTTTCCTTAGCTATGTTTATCAGTCTTAAAAATAGGAGAGGTCTCTTTTCATTCAAATAGTCAATGGCAGATGAATAAAAACAAGGCTGTCATTGTGTCGTATAAATATTGCACAATATGTCAGAATATAAATTGCTTGATTAGTTTGGCAGAGAATTTAGTGGGGTAGCATATTGGAGTCATCAGCTATTACAGATAAGCAGCAAGACAAGAAGTCGTAGCAGCTCTGATGGGTGGGAGAGGGGAGAAAAGATAAATTAATACCAAACTGAACAAATATCACTATTTACAAAGATAATTTTTACCTGGAAAGCAAATCATCTTACATATGTGGAATGTTGGAAAACAAAGCTTATTGTTAATGGTAAGCTAACCAAAAAAACAAAACAAAAACTAAAAATAGTACTCTAAATAGTTTTGTCTAACTCATTATTGGAGACCAGATTTGTTTTTGATAGAACCCATAACTTATCTTATGCCCGCTGCCCTATTCACAAGGCATCTTTTAAAGACATCCTGCTGTTCAGATTCAGGTTGAACAAGTACTTTTATATGAGAAAGTAAAAATGTATATCCAATTGTCTTTAAAGAATAAGCGTCTTCAGTAACGAATAAGACATTGCTAGATTTGAGCAAAATGTAGATGCATAAGCAGTGTAAATCTAAAACTAATGTGACTGTGCATTATCAAGTATCTCAGACAATTATTGGGCAACAGATTTTCAGTTATTAATAGGGGAAAATGTACAGAAACAAATTGCAAAACTGCACATTTTGAATATTTGACTCTGATGTGATCTGGGAAAATCCATTTGCAGATATTTTCAGCAATTAAGTATGGAAAAAGCAGATTTGTAATGATTGTATTGGGTATTAGCGGGTGTATTACAGGTATTAGTTGGTGTGTGCCGACGGTGTCGGGGTATTGGCGGGTGTGTGACGACGGTGTCTGGGGATTGGTGGGTCTGTGACGACGGTGTCGGGGTATTGGCGGGTGTGTGACAACGGTGTCTGGGGTATTGGCGGGTGTGTGACAACGGTGTCTGGGGTATTGGCGGGTGTTGTGACACGGTGTCTGGGTATTGGCAGGTGTGTGACAATGGTGTCGGGGTATTGGCGGGTGTGTGACGATGGTGTCAGGTATTGGTGGGTGTGTGACGGTGGTGTCGGGTATGTGATGACAGTATCAGATATTTGTGGGCTGATGAATTGTGGAGAATGTTTGAAGATTGTGACAAACTCACTACGTCCAGTGCAACACTTCAGTATTTGTTCAAAGATTTTAAAAGGCAACGAAGGGCTACCTTACATTAAAACAAATTTATTCTGTAATTTTACAGTTCTGCTTTATTGATTTGATGTATCTTTTACTGGACATTGTAAGGGTTACGCTGTTCTAGACCATTTTATTGGGGTTTTTTTGGTTTAGAGCTGGTCTCACTCTTTTATTGGAACCTTTGTATTTGTTTTACTTACGGTGTCTTCTCAATGCTCTTGCTGTATGCCATTGTTGTACAACAAACTCTCTTTCCGCATCTTTCCAGGTACAGTCATTTTCCCACCAGGTACAGGAAACAAAGAACTATGTCGTGCTAAAAATGGCAACCATTATGTTGAAGGAGAGACTTGGGACCTGGATGACTGCACCCACTGCATTTGTCATGATGGCACCATATTGTGTGAGACTGAGCAATGTCCACCCCTGCTGTGTCACTACCCAGTCAAGTCTCACAACCAGTGCTGCGCTGTATGCCCAAGTACGTCATGTTCTACAAGAAAACCCAAACCAAGAAGCCATTGTTTCATTAACCCTAAACCTCCCTCCATTTGTCAAGTGGTTTCTTCTCATCAGGTTTTCTCTCACTATAATGGCAGAATTCAAACTCCCAACAGAGCCCTTACCTTTTTTATAGCTACTACACCCACCCCCCCCCACCCCTTTTTAGGGAAGACACTACTAGGACTTTCAAGTGAAATCCGGCTGAAATAGCATCGTGATAACAGTATCTGGCCGGGTTTCCTTTGAACGTCTCTCAGTCCAGATATGCTGATCTAACTAAATACATAGCTGTTCGGAAATTCAACATGGAAGGGGCTCTCTTTTAAGGTCTCCTACTTAGGCAGATTAATTATGATGTGGAAAGTTGGTGGTTTGTTGTCATAAATTTTCATGTGTTTAATGTGATCAAAGAGGAGACTGATTTTCATAATAAAGAGTTTTGGGAGAATTTTCTGGCATGTCACTGTCTTATGCTCCAGTTAAATGCCACTTACAGACTTATTGGTCTTTTTTTTTCCTGATTAGAAGCTATTAACTTTGTATGGACCAGTAAAGAATAAATAAATTGGCTGCCAGTCTTTGTTTATTGCAGTCTATGATTTTTACTTAAAGCCAAGAATAAACAGATTCAGTTTAGTTATTATGCAGAGGCAGAAAGCCATCATGACTCATACAAGGTTTGCACAAGATATGGAGGGTTCAGGCTGACCACATTCTGACACATTAATAACTGCTGGCAATTTATCTTATGTATTAATAATTCAGATGTCAATTCAAACATTATTATTTTAAGAAGCAAATTTAATAATGGTTGCTTAGGTCTTTATTGCAGGCCCAGGACACGCAGGGATGCTTTTTTGGTGTGCTAATTGCCCCCTTGTTTGCCCTTTTTACAGGGGGCAGTGGTAAGAACATTCCGCTGGTGTCAAAACAGTCAGTCAAGCACTGCTTTTCTGAGGGAACGATGAAATTCAGACATGGAGAAGTTTGGAAAGCGAGTCCCTGCCAGAGCTGCACCTGTCGCCACGGCCAGATCCACTGCTTCAACCAGCTGTGCTCTCCATTGAGCTGCAACAAAACTGTCCTGAAGAAAGGGCAATGCTGCCCCACGTGTCTCGGTACGTTCTCTCCATGGAAAGCTAAGGGGAGATAACTCAAAATATTACACCCCCCAAAAAAAATTTTTTTTTTTTCATTATGTATGGATAATATTGTATAAATTGGTAAAAAAGGTAAACACTGGGACAGGTGTTAGAAGAAAATCCGAAAGCCCAATGTTGCCCCCAAGCTTAAATCTGTTTGATGCTTGTTCAGGTAAATGCCCCACAACCTTCTGTGTGGTGATGTTATCTCCGGTCTTGACTCTTAAGAGTAGTAGTAACCAGCTTCTTGTTGCCATGCACTTTGCTGACATCAC
This sequence comes from Nautilus pompilius, assembly GCA_018389105.1. Lineage (NCBI taxonomy): Eukaryota > Metazoa > Mollusca > Cephalopoda > Nautilida > Nautilidae > Nautilus > Nautilus pompilius. Next base: position 161,183 of record JACATO010002738.1, read on the forward strand.
TAGCCGCATCACTTTGCTGCACGTTTGGATGGACGTTTGCATTCCCAGTCGCACGAAAGAGTGCAGTTTTCAGTTATGTGAGACTTTTCCCCTACCCAACCCCCCCCCAACCAACCACTCATTTGTCTCCAGATTGATATGACATTGCTATGATACATTCAGCTGTGGTTCAGTTTTTCGTGATTGTCGCCCCACAACATGTAGTAGATTTATAAAAGCAGTTGCCTCAGGATAAATTGTAACATTTTATTTCTCTTTTAGTATATTTTATAATAATTTATTTGCCTAGAAACACTAGTTAGCTGTTGTGTTGAACTGTCTGTATGTAGCAGTTGCACTGGTAATATGAAACACACAGGGGGGTCGGACATTTTTTATTACGGTGAGTTATGTTACTGAGGAATGTATTGTGTGTCACTGCCCCTATGATTCATCCTATGTTGAGTAATGCAGATTTGAAGAATAGTGGGATACATATGCACTCTAGGTATACAAAGGGTTAAAACTAAGGGGGGTGTCGGATTTCATATTCTAACTTGAAAAATTTTTATCAATTTTTTTAGTTCAGTTCATTTATAAAATCTACATTTTGATGATTCCTTGCCCTTCTTTCCTTAATTAATTATAAAATCATTTATATGGCCTAGTATAGCATTACTGTTTTGATTAGCCATTACAATTAAATTTAAATCTGTTCGCTCATTTTAGTTGCAGGACTTTAGATGCTGGAGAAACAGAATTGCAAAGTTGAGCTTATAGTATTTTGATAATTTATCAGGTTTATTCCATTGTAAGGTTGGTATTAACTTTGGACATTTTCAGTGGCAGCAGCCTGTCTTGAAGGTTCGGTCTATTATTGGTTACTAAGTGTTCTGTAAATGATATCTTTTACCAACCCTTTTGACTACTATCACCTGCTGATTGAGTTTACCTAGTGGAGAAGCATTCTCTTCCTGCTGGTCAGTAGCAATATCCAGTGTTCTTAAACATGAGAGATTCCTATAGCAATATGGATCCAGTATGCATTTCTCTGGACTGCTAAGGTCAAGGGCCCAAGTTTGATTCTCTGTAGGAATTGGCTTTGTTTTGGCATAGGGTTTTCTCTGTTGTCTTCATCAGTCAGGCAGGCACTCTAGACTCTACTTTCCCAGCTACATTTGAAAATGAAAGGTTCTGTTTAGGGACTGATACTTCAATTCCAGTCACCATCTTGGAAGGATATGTGCTATTGCGGGCTATGAGATTGAGCATTGAGCTGAGACATTTGGTGTTTCATCATTGCCATGGCAACATCTAACTTGTAGCAAGACACCGACTTTTTTCCCATTTCACTCACAGCCTGTTTCAGTCACTTAAGCAAGCAAACTGGTGGTTTTGCTTAAGAAAATTCTAACCAGTCTTTTCTGGTTTTTTTTCCACAAGCTTCAGTTGTTCTGTTTTTTGTTGTTGTTGTTGTGTTGTTGTTGTTTTTACATCCATAATCACCACAAGACAGTCTGATTGGTTGTCTTAGTCAGTAGTGGAGGATTGTGGCATTTGGATACTGAATTAAATCACAATTTACGTAAAAATTTGTGGAGCAGTGTTGTATAAGAGACTTGTGAGGAAAATAATAATAAGCGATGAGATTTTAATATATGCAGTAGCTGTAATAAGTATTTAAACAGATGAAAGTATGGTGATATCTGTTTAAACCAACAAGAGAACATACTCCTGTGTTTTCAGTACTGGGAAGCACCAGTCACCAATCCGCCTTGTGCCTGGATTACTGCTGACATTTCTCGGGCACATTGGCTTCCAGCTTAGTACCAGACACTTTCAACAGGGTCTTCAGAGCCTGCTTGTTGTGGCAAGATTTCTTTGGCAACAGTTCTGTAATCTCCCAGAGATGGTCATCTGGATTTGTCTGGGTTTTGAAAAGAGAAATGGACTGCTGCAAAACATTTGCCTATTTCTTGTCTAAGAATGTCTTCACTCATCTTGATATGTGCCTTGGATCTCAGGTATATTTGTAAGCTGTTAGCTTCTCAGCAGAGGGCAGTGTTTCATTCTTCAGAATTCTGTCGTCCCTGACAACCGATTTTCTTTAATGAAATCAAGCAGACTGGAGACTTTTCTAACCCCCATCCCTTCACAATGGGCCAGGTGTCTCGCAATGGTCATCTGAGCCAGACATCTCTCTCATAATTCAGCAGGCATGTTTACCCACTCTCTGGCAAAATTGGGGTACTTTCTCAGGCTTAAGGCATTGATGAAAGGCTGCTTCCTGCTCACTTGTCGTCACGCAACCTGTTATGAAGAGTTTGAGTACTAACTTTTAATTTAACCTTCATCGTCATTCTCTATCTTCATAACCAACAAAGGTGCTGATGATAACTTTGTTCTTTATTATGTAGGTTGCTGCGTTTGTCTCCCTGGAGCGCTCTTTCTGAGCACCATTCACCACGAGGTCAGATTCCTTAAATGTATGCGGCGTTTTGAACTTTTGTGCTGCTTAGCATTAAGTCCATATACATTTTTGCAAATACAAATTTTTCTGGTGGCGATGATTTTATGCCGGAGATCAACGAATAACTCACCAGTCTTGATTATCTTCATGATAGAAACAAACTCGCCTGACCCGTGCCTCCTGTTACCTTGCTTAGTGATGGATCTAAACATCGCAGTTTATTGGTGGTAACCATTGCCTAATTTGTGGGCAGATCTTTTGTCTTGGAAATACCAATGCTTTATGTTCTAAGTGCGTTTCTTTTGAAAAACTGAATGTTTGATTGTTGCTACATTGAATGGATGTACACATTTTTAATGGCACAAATGGTTAGTGTAGCCATGTTTGTGTATTATATAAATAACAGAATAAGTACTATGTATACTAAAGTGCATAGACTGAAACTAGTATTCTTATGACTCACATTAGCTGCTGGAGTGGGCAGAGCTGGCATCTGAGCTGACGCGTGAAAGCAAAGAGATCTTTTGTCTACCCATTTGGAATATGTTTTGATTATTCTGTAACCGAGGCGCAGGAATTTAAAAAGTTACATGTGACAAGGATAAGCCATTCTATTACTTTGCGAAATTTAATTTATAAATTGTTTTTCAGACAATGAAAAAGAAAATACAAACTTCAAAAACCATTTATTTCATTAAAGGAGAAAAAAAAGGACCGGTTGGTTGGTTTGTTTTGAAATAGCTAAGGGAATTCAGAATGTTAACCTGCTTTCTTCTGTATGCCAGAAATACACCCCTCGGAGCTGTGCAAAGTGTCGAGAACCGTCTACAATTCTGGTGAAAGTTGGTGGTCGGGTAACTGCACAGAATGTGTGTGTCTGGCGGGCCAAACAGTGTGCACTCCCATCACCTGTCCGCTTCTCACCTGTGCCGTCATGATCAGGAAACATGGAGATTGCTGTCCGCTCTGCATCAGTAAGTATGCTGTTGCCATGTGGCGACCTGTGATTCAGCCAACCATCTCGTGATGCCCCCTGGTTGGAGGGGACAGAAATTTTGCATGATTTAACAATGAACTATTATTGCACAATGACATGTATTCATACCTGACATGGGATTGTAGCCCTTTTTTTTTCTGTTTTAGTATGATGCCTCCCTCCCCTTAACCCAATCAACACACACCTTGTTGAAATGTTTTATAAACTCTGGGGATGTCTGGTTACTTTCTGAAAAGACCCAGAATGTCTGATTCATCAAGCTGGGTATATCATTAAATAATCTAATAGCAAAAGAGGGGACACAATGAAATAAATAAATAGATATTTTAATTTTGAGCAGAGTCTTATAAAGCCATATGCAGATCTACTGTTTGTCATAATCTTTTCATTTTAGTTAACAAATTCTGTAAGTTTTACAAAAACACAAAGTAATGTTTTCAAGGTAAAATTTGATGGATACCTGAAAAACAGTAGAGATCAAAGCAAACTTGTTGTTGTGCCTTGGCTTTTAAGACTGATCAAGTTGGCAGGGTGAGTATCATCTCCATCATCAAGTAATTATTGAAAAGTAAGATAACTTTTCTTAGGAGCAGGTGTGATGCTGGCTTATTTAAAAATTCTATTTTAGGAGTTAAGGGTTTTGATTATAAAATAGTATCAAGATGCTTTTATTTAACTCTCTTTTTACCACTTGGTCACTATTCAAATCTTTGTTATTCAACACAGGTTGAGCCATAGGAACTCTGGTACTCAGTACCTTCCTTGTTAATGTAACTTTCTAATGACAAACCCTTATGATTCCGACTCCATGGGTTTTGTATTACAAAAGTGTTGACTATGTATATGGCCAGTTAAGCACAAACACTAGCTACTGCTTTTTGGCTTGGGTGAGACGTACCCTGCTCGGTATAAGTCAGGTAAACATTTGTGTGGTACACAGAGGGTTAAGAAAAAGTACAGATTATTTGTAAGGATTGATTTCTGAATATACAGTATTCTTAATAAATACAGGAGGAGCACAAAACTAGGATGCAAACAGGAAAACAATAGGGAATTAATATGCAAATCAATATAGCATTCGGTTATGTTGTACCATTGTGATAACACACATAGCCATTAAGGAATTTCTACACATCTAGTATGGTGTATACGTTTACTTTTAAAGTGATAGTGAAAGAGATAAATATATAGATGTGTGTCTTAGTGCAGACATGGCTGTGTCATATACAGGTGTTCTGACTTGTGATGGATGTTCAAAGAGACAAACTGTGGCTAAACTCTCAGGTGCTGTAGCTGTGGATTTAATTTAAAGGGATCATTTGATAAACCGTGAAAGCACCCGACAGTGGGAAAGACAGAAAGCCTAAGACTATGCAAAAGTGATGCTGAATCTTTGCACGACCAGATGGTGATGGTGGAGTAGAGGTCCTGCGAACACATGGTGCACACATTATTGTCTTACCAGGAAGAGTAAGAAATCAATTAGCACAAAGCGACCTAGAACTGATGTGTAACTTAAAAAAAAAAGTAACAAGTAGCGCGATGAAGAGTGTTTGGCAACAAATCCTGTTTACCAATGAATCAATGTTTGAGTTACTTGGAAACGGTCAATGCCAATTTGTATGATGGTACAAACCAGAAAGAGAGAAATGCCAATGCACAGCACCTGTGAAGCCTAGAGGCAGATCAATTCAGATATGGGGGCTTGTATTTCCAAAATAGGGTTGGAGCTATTTCCAAGACTGATGGCACTTTAACTGCTGCTAAATATAAGAAGATTCCTGTGCATCATACAGTTTCATCAGGAATTTTGCTAGTTGGAAACTTATCCATTTTCCAGAAAGAAGATATTGCTTACAGCAGATGTAGTCATAAAAATATTTAGAGAAAACACGGCTGATGGAGTGCAACAAAATATGACTTTATCTGTGCAAAGTCCTGACATGAAGATCACCGCAGCTAACATGGAAAGGGTTAAACAACAGGCAAAAACAAAAATATCTGAATTATGGGTAGTTATTTTTCTCAAATGCACCAAAAAACCTGTACGGCTTCAAGATGCAATGTTTTGTGTCAAGCAAGAGTGTTTTTTTTTTTTTTTTTAAAACTAATTCTACATTTGTTGCTACACTCTATTAAAGAGACGGGATTCTAGTTTTCGCGTCTGAGGTGTGTTTTTCTTAACTCCCAGTGCTGTTTGCACAGAAGAGCTGACGTTTAAAATCACGTGGCAGGTTTTGATTTCCGACCATTTTTGCGATCAGTGCATTCACCAGACGCCAGAACGAATTCTAACTGATAGCATTTTCGATGTTGATTCTTTTAAAACGAATAAAAGTATAGCTGGTGCCGTTGCTTCACGAAAAAGGGTAAACAGCAGTAAGAGAATTCTTTTGACAGTCTTTGCAAAACTGTTCGTTGGAAACAAAATGGGGAAAGGTGTGTGTTAGGCGACACTTTTATCAGTGGATCTAGTCGGTTTTGACATTTATGCTTGGTTCTAGCGCATAGTAGTATTATAGCAGTACACGATATTCTAAGGGAGACAACTATTATTTATTTATGTTAGTGGTCACCATTTTATTTCGTTTCGAATAATCATATCATCTACTGGCATCAGCCGTTTTTGGATATAAGCAGAGATTTGTAATTCAGCAGCATCCTGAGGTAACCCTTGTAGGCCGGAATGACAATGAGAATTCATTAAAACGTGAATAAAAAAAGAGGTTCTAAATTCATAGTACCCGCCCTGTTTTCAGCATTCTGGGACGCCTTTGCAGCCATTTCTGTTTTAAATACCATAACTTGTATTTGTATTGTGTGCACCTGAGCCAAAGATGGACCAGTACTTTTCTTTGTTTTTCAGATGACTCCCTTGTATTGTCATCAACGCCCAGCCAAGGAAATACCAACTTTCACATTACTCCGCGTATCTATGTGCATAACCCTGCTGAAGGTACAGCAACATGTTGTTTTTGTTTTTTTTTTTCTTTTTAATCTTCAGGTTAATCTTTTACCTTTATCTCTATTACCGTAATATTTTTGCTCCATAGGTTGGTATGTGGTTAAACTGATAATAGTCATAACAACAAACATACCTGTTGGAAGAATGGCTCCATTTTCATGGGCAGTTTTGGGGGGACAGCCAATTATCTAATTTAGACTAACAGATTAATAACATTGGTAGTATAAGAGCTTCTGCCAAATCAGTCTAGACTTGATTAAATTGTTTCTTCATCTTTAGAGATCTTATATACTAATTAACCTACCTGCTTTTGTGATCTGCATTATCTAATTCATTCATTCATAGGAGAAAACTTTGTTTTTCTTCTGTTCTCACAGCAAAAGATACATGTACAGTAAGTCTTCAGAAGCTTGCGACTTTTTAAAGGAAATGGCTATTTGGTTTAGCATAGAAATGATATACTGTTGTTTTCTCTCTGTTATTTTTGTAAGGTTTTGTAATCAATGTAAAAAAGCATAATATAAATAAGTTTGTTTACCTGTAAATCATTACATAGGAGCTCTCTCTACTTTTGACCTTATGTAGATATGAATGATCTTTCAGATTTTCTCATAATTGAGACATTGGATCCATACTACTACATACAAGCGTTTAACCTGAAAAACATGGCAAATATTGAAAGGAATACATATGTTGTGATATTTCTGCTGCTGATGATGATGATGTTTTTCTCAGTACTTTCTTTTAAAACTGTCCATTCTCTCATTGTTAGTCTGGTGAACGCCATGACTAGGTTCATTGTACTTTGAAAAAATATCTGGGTGTAATTGTTAACCCGAATCTGAAATGTGAAAGAGCCATGAATTTTGGCTGTTGGCAACGCAAACGGAAAATTAAGAGTCAGTGAACAGAGTATTAGTTCTAATGTATAAATCCATGGTTCATCCACGTCTTGAATCTGGCAGGCACGGCGTCCTTATCGAAGAAAGGGCACTGGTTGATTTACCAGAAAGAGTTCATCAGGAACTTTGTCTTCCAAGTTTTAATCATTTGGAATAAGCTGAACAATTAAAAATATTAGATCTAGTGAGCTTCAATTCCTGACAAGTTTTTAAAATAATTAGGGACTTTGAGCAAGTGTGCAGGGAGATTTTTGGCTTTCTAAAGTCACTGGGGGGGGGTGTCATGATTATAAATTAGCTATCTACAGGTAGACACCAGAGAATGACTTTTTAGTAATGGAACTGTTAAGGAGTGGAATAAACGACCAACAAGTGTAGTTACTAAAGATAGTGTTAATCAATTTAAGAATGAATTGTGTTAATGGTCATTTTTTTTTTTTTTTTCTTTTTTTGGGAACATTTGCGTAAACTACGATGGCTATTCCGGCTTCTTCCTTGTAACTTTCCAGCTAGATTATAATAATTTATAGCTGGCAGGGTTACAAGCTTTTAACTTCCCATCTAATGGGATGGAGTTGTTGGAAGTAAAGCTTTAATTTCCAAGAAGGTACTATTAAAATCTGGTAGATTTTTTTTTTTTTTTTTTTTGTAATAACAAATCTTTAGATTTGCCAAAAATGCTCAGAGGTAACGAGTAGAAACGGAAGATATATTTCTACATTATCTGTTATTTCCTGCACGAGATAAAATACAAGAGGATAATTAGACAGGGGAGGAAACTCTTCATAAGCGTTTCACGTTATCAGATTTTTATTTGGAAAAATTTGCATAGTTAAAAGGAAAGTAAACCTGATGTCTAAATTTCCTGGGAGAGGTATATTTAGCATAGAACCAAGAAAGATTTTAATTTATGTTTACTTTACACCGGTTCAATGTTATGATATCAGATTATGGCTGCTTTAGACTATGTATGAAAGAGAATACCTAAGCAGTTAGAGTCTGACTAGATTCTTATGATCCACATAATTGCATATTATAGCCTAGATCCTGAAAAGATCTATACAGATATTATAATGTGTCCACCATCTCATGCTGTTGTCAGCTGTCTAATATATTTTTATGTTGTTTTTGTGCCATTAATCATTAACTATTTATTTAACCACTGGACTACCACACTCCCCTTTTGTTGTCATGCATTCTGCGTCGGTTCTCCCTGCTGCTACACTTTCTTTTGTCTCTGCAGGATCGCCGAAGAACGAAGAGAATTCGCTTCATTTTATCATTGTGTTTGTGGTCATGAGTTTCGTCATCCTCTTGCTGCTCTCCTGCCTGCTTTATTACATCTGCATGAAAGCGTACATCGCCAAGCGGCTGGAGACGAAAGCCAAGCAGGAGAAGACGACCCTGCCGCTGTTCAACAATCTCTCAATTGACAAAACTAAAGATTTTGGAGAGAACTGTTACAAATCTGAGAAAAACAAGAATTTTCCATGACATTGCCTCTGGGGATGTTTGTATTGTGTTAAACATGTTTTTGGTTGTGCACCCTTTGTTTTGACAATGGGCAGTTTGCCCAAAGTTTTTATTTGTAATTTCTTAGCTCGGTCTTGCTGTAGCCACTTGGTCTCTGGGATACTGGTTTTTACAGAGGAACACTGGCTTCCCACAATAGGGTTGGAGCTAAAACAGATTTAGCATGTGCAATAAAGACAGATCTGTTTTTAAATCCATTGTTTTGATGTAAAAGGAACAGGTATCTCATGTTGAATCAGAAGCATCTTCAGCCAAGATTATCGTCATTATTACTATTATATACAAATGGTGTTGTGTGTATATATATATATCTTTTTTTTTGAAATCTTGGTTTAATCTAATGTAGAATATTACATGGGTTGTGAATAATCATGGCGTGGAAGTTTGGGTGGCTCCTTAAGAAAATCTGCCTATACAAAACATTGATTTGCCAGGCTGGAAAACTGATTGTCAGTGTAGAAAGTGGTAACAACTTTTGTGAAAGCTAAATTTACAGAAAACAAAATGCTTTAAAAAATCTTTTTTTTTGGTGCTGAGAAGTTAACATTTACAAATTCAAAATGGACAACGCTGTAACATTTTTAAGAACCATTATCACTATGAGAGCTCTACACTAGCAATTCTTTCTTTTCTTTTAAAAAAAAAGAAATTCCTAATTATTTATTTTAGTTTTATCTATTTATTCTATCTGTAGCTGCACCTAAGGCATGTAGTAGACAGATTTCTCCCTTGTATAAAGAGAAGACAGTAAATGGAGGTTTCCACATCGCTATTATTTAAAATTTCTTTGGTAGACTGCCACAGTGGTGCTCTGGGTGTTTTAGCCTGTCAAGCTTTTGCTGTGCTTTCAGGTTGTCCACATTTGTAGTATCAGACAAATGAATGCCTTTGTTTTTAGATTGAAAGCTTAACAGGGTTCTGTTAAATTTTTGTTCTCTGTGTGGTGTGTGTGTGTGAGAGGAGAGAGAGAGATTAACACCAAAGTTATCTTCTTTGGAAGTTTCTCTAGAGTTCAGGGGAGATAACCTCTTTTTCAGTTTCCTTTTTTAATATCCTTTAACTGCTATATTTATAACTGGTGAACCTGAAAAGTGAAATAGCAGAAGAGAGGGAGGGGTCTTAAAGTTACTGAAATATCGGGGAGAAATTTGTGGTTTTCCAATTGAAGCTGGAAACTTAATTTAGTACAGGCAAAAGGTTCGTTAACTATCAAAAATTCAAGGTTTGTTTTAATAGGATGTTGCTTGTATCTACAGTCATTTCCCTCGGTTCTGAGTTTCTGATCTATTTTGATTATTTTGTGAAGGATTTGATGAGTTTTCTTGAAAACGAAGGAAACATTAAATATGCAAACTTGTGTATCTACCAGAATCATCCAAGATGGGCTGCATTGTGTACAAGCATCCTTCCTTCATATTTTTTTGGTGAGGACACAGAACTTCTGTTAATTAGATTTAGTTGTATATGCATATAGAATGTTTTTAACCAACTGGTTTTGGTAGGTGCACTGGGACTGAACTACATATCGGTTCTGCTTTGTTGGTGAAAAGAAAACTAGATTTTTCATCTACTATAATGTGATCTTTTATTAGTGTATGGGCAGTTATTACTGTATCCACTCTGCAAGGATCCCTCCCTTTTGGGTGATGAATTACTGTGCTATTATCGATTCATCATCAAAGTCTGCAGTATAGTTAATGTCCGTTGGTCTCTCTCCCTCTCTCTATGACTGCTGATCTAACAGGACACATCATTGCGGGCTGACATTCAAAGATAGTGGAAAGAACCTTCTCCAGCTGGAGTTGGCGATTATAGGTAAAATCTGAATTGTCAAAGGAAGAGCAGGTGAGCAGAACAGAAATATCATGAAATAATATCTCACCACGAATGATTTATAATTATAATGTTTCTGAAAAACTATCAGGCTTTTACCTTTTTGCATACACCATGCCTAAGGAGAGGGTATAAAACTGAAAAAATGCAGGATATTTTATATTTTCAAAATGTTTGTGACGTAAAAAATGAATGTCATTGCACTATCCTTTTAATTTCGATGCTTTATAAAAATTCTTGAAGCTTAAAACAATCTCTCTTTTTTAATGTTGTCTAAATGATGAATGTTTAGCATTGTATGTTGACTGATGGTTCAGTAGGCTATTAGATGTCCAGCCAATCATGTACTTTCTCTGATTACCTGATCAGAAGAGCTCCAACTGGGTTTTCCCCACAAGATGCAATTTGTATGGGCTAAAAATTCATATATATAAACTATATTAGCAACATGATTTTTTTTTTCTCTTTAAAATATGAACTAAAGCAGTACACAACAATGATAGTGAAATGTATTGTTTCCATTTGGGGGAAATGTTAGAACGGAAATGAGTAGATGCTATCTATCTGGGTGTATGTTGAGTTATGCCACATTCTGTAGTATCCGACCGAGGAAACGTGAAGTTTTAGGTCACTTAGACATTTTGAAGAAAAACAAAAGGTAGAATTGATAACCTCAGACTGATGCTTTTACAGGTAATCTTAGTTAAATATTGTTCATATATTTTCTCTGACCAGAAGCAAGATATTGGGAGGGAGAAAATTGTTTTTGTACCAATTTATCTTGACCTCATACTCTTTGTTGTTTGTGAACTACTAAATATATATATATATACACCTTCAAATAAAAGAAGTACAGTTGTGCTATAATCAAAATCCAAAAAAAATATATTATCTTTGTTAATATTAACGGAAAATTTTATTTTTTACTGGAGATGTTCAAATGAAACTTGGCTGAGATGGCATCGCTGTAATGGTATTTAGATTAATTCTATTGAATGTCGCTCAAATGTGTGGACAAATTTCGTGTAATATAACTATAGAAGGTGAGAAAATGATGATTGTACCACATCTTTATGTAAGGAGATGAAATATTAATTAAATATCGATCTATTAACAAGAAAAAATAGCTAATTTTAAAAGTATACAAGAAATGCCTTCTGCTAACTGTTATTTAATCTACACACTAATAAATTCCAATCTGTATTCTGTAAGTTTTTTCGTTTGAAAGATATATGCGGCTGTATTAGTTTTATTTTTAAAAATTATAATATCTACTGTAAAATAAAAGTTTGGCTAAAAGGAAAAATCCTTTGGATTTATCGGCCATTTTTATTTGTGGGGTGGGAGACCTTGTATTTGCCATGATTGGGAGGCTCCTTTCCTTGTAATAGCATTCTTAAAAAAATTTGTTTGAAAAGAAAAAATTATATATCTCCCCACAGCTCCAAACTATTTTAAATTCTTAATTTCATTTCTTACACCTTAGAAAATCATCTGAGACGTTATGTATTTTTTACATAATTGTACAGATCTGCATACTTTGTCAAGGGAGACAAGTGAGCTTTTTTTTTATTTCTTTTTTAAATTCTCTCCCTTGCTAACTGCTATTTTAAAAAAAATAATCTAAACCCACTAACAGTTCAAATTGGATTCTCACTGAGGTCAGTCAAGTCTGAGCAGGTTTAGAATATGAGCAATGCTATGTATGACTGACATTTTGCGTCTGCACTGCCATTTATTAGTGTATGTTGTTGAGTGAGGGCATTAACGAGGCTTTCTTGGTGTCACATGATAAAGACGCACATCAGTGTGGTGAGTTTGTCTGCGCACAGTCCTGTAACAGAATTTAGTGTACTCTCTGTATCTTCCAACTCACCAACAGCCTGAGCTCAGTATCTGTAGACTATAGTACAATAAAGGCAAAAGTTTAAAGCTACACAGCTAAATTCTCGAGACTTTTCCGTATAGTGCTTTAGAAACGTCAATATCCTTAAGAGACATTTACGTAAGTTGTATTGTTTTCTTTTGTATAATGGTCAACAGATCATTTGAAATGACAAAATTCCACTTGACAAAATAGAAGATTGGTGACGTTTTAATTTAAGAGAATTCAACTTAGAATTTTATTTTTTAAATTAATTTATAATGTGACCGAGAGTAGTGGTCACGTTCTTCGCAGTGGGGAAAAAAAGGTGGTGGGGGGGGGAGAGAGAGACTGCGAGTGGATGTTCTGTGCGTGTACATATTGTTTTATGTATGCAGAAATTTGTAAATTATGCTGTCATTTGATTACATTTACTGTGTGTGTTAGGCAGGCATTGTTACTGACTGCGAGTCAGATGTGTTTACATGCTGACTGATGATGACTTACCAGTGTTTAACTGTTGAACGCTTTCTTTGTTGTTGGCAAAATGTCAGTTTTGTTCATTCCATGGATTAATAAGTTCACAATTTTCATCTCTAAAGCTTAGTTTTATCAAGAGAAATAATTAATATTTATGTTATTAAAAAAATCATTTGAAAATCAAATTTGCAGTGTTAATTTTAACCAGGCTTACTAAGCTCCAGCTGGTAATATATCCTATTTAAAAAGTCTAATTAATATTTAATATTTCTAAATTCAAAATCCTGCATTCCAGTTAGTCGTACTTGCCAACCAAATTAGAGGCTTTCATTGTTGTAGTTAACAATTAAAGCATTTGAGAGTTGATTTGATTTCATTGTATCTGTAGTAACCTCTTGATTTATAAAATTGCTTATCCATCTACACCCCGTCTTTGTTTTTGTTGTGCTTATAATATATATATATATATTAAAGAATTAATATAAATTGATAACACTTAGAAACAATGAAAAAAGTATCTTTATATCACATTATTAAAGAGTTTAGTACGAGAGAGAATTTAATTTGTTGTATATCCATTATCGCTTTATCCAGGGTGTAACAGGTAGTTAAGCACGTTCATGCACACACTAATGTAGTCTGGATACGTTTTTATTAACCTATTTGACGCATTGTTGTCATTGCCATACTCTGTCAGTATGACTTATCAATCTAGTGTTTCCATGGAAACTGCAGGTGCTTTAGATAACCTCGTGTTTTTTTCTTTTTAAACTTGGTTATCTGCCTTCATCTTTTGTTTTTCATTGAACTTTGTTCAAAGATATTTGTAGATAATAAAATATATTGATCCGTCTGAAGATGATGTATGCACATCTGCAGGTTTCTATCATCCCCATCTAGCGATTTTTGCATCTTGAACATCACCGACCAATAATTCTTCCTCCTCCCTCTCTCTCATACACAATTTAAAGAAAGCCATTTTTTTCTGGACTTCATGAAACAGCAATTATTTGTGAATATGTTCTATGAAAAAAAATGTCAGCCAACTATCAGAATTTTAGAGTTTGTAGCAGCAGAAAGCTATTGAATAGTTTTACATCATGGCTTGTTTTGATGAATCACCTAAATGATTATTCTGTCACGCAGGAACAGTTAACATTGGTTTGCTCGCTTTCATCTACATTTATATTTGCCAGATTTGCTTACAGCTCTTATTTATTACCTTTTCCCCATTGTTTACAGGTGGCTCGATGAAAGCTCGTGAAGTATCACACGGGGTTGATTTATGCCTATCTACCGGTGGGGGTTAATCTATTTTTAGTCCACTAGTAGTGAATAATTCTCTTGATGATCTTTGTTTGTCACATGACTCAGCTGAACGTTTTTTTTTTCATTTGTTACTCCCCTTTTTTAAAAGTAACTCTCCGTTCAAATGGAGGATAGAATGGCATCTAGACCACAATGATATTCACGAAAGATGAGATAAGGGGGAGGGAATTTAGCATGAAAAAATAACCATATTAGCGAACAGGTAAATCTTATGATGCACGAAAACTAGAAGAAAATTTCCAATGGAAAGATGCAACATTCAAATTTTTAATTTAAACTATATTACACATTTCTTTCCTAGCATTCTTTTTACCTTTAAAGGCTATTGAGAAATTCTACCCTATCTTCATTTAGCAATGGTTTGGAATTACCAGAATTTTCTTGCTTGTTGCCATTTAGTATACAGTAGGAAGGATACTTAAACTATGACAGATAGAGTAGGTGAAAGGAGACAGGAGGTTTCCCCTAGTCTCTGTCTGTAGTGTAATCGAGTAATCTTTGGTTTCCTTACTGTTAATTCAGATCTTACTGCTGGCAAATTTTAAAGGAAGGTTACTAATTATAGGACGACAACCTGACACATTTATATAGAATGATTCTGAAAAAGCAAAGTAATCTCTAGTTATCCACGGCTGTTTTAAAATTTTTCAAAAGGGATTATTGAAGCCAAAACAGTAGCGGTAGTTTTACATTTTACTTAGTCTGTTACTTGCGCCTTTTTGATTTGTTTTCCAAGCTTTTGCATGATGCCATTTTTGGACAGCCCATCTTCAGCTACGAGGAGCAGCTGTTGCTTTACTATCACACACTTGCTGAATCTTACCAGTAACCTGCTCGCTGCCAGATAATAATTACTGCAATTAGAGTAACAAAGGTGATGAGAAATTTTCAATTTCTCTGGCTCCATCAGCAATGGATTTTAAATTACAAGCTATAAAGCCGTGACTATCAGAATAACGTTTGCCTAAATTTCTGTCTTCCCTCTTTCCTTTTTTTTAAAAAATATTTTTAACCAAAGGCAGCCAGAATTTCAAATCAGATTAAGTTAGACTAATACATTTTTTTCAAATGGCTTACCTCCCTAACCCCTGGAATGGAAGAGAGTAAAACGAAAACTACCTACTTTCCAAGAGTATAAGTGCGATTTGAAGAAAAGAAAATAGAAAAACAATGGGAACTGCCTGGCGTGTAGTCAAATACTGAAGGTACTTTGTAAGATTGTTTTAGGGGACTCTAAATGGCAGAAATGTAGGCTTCTTGAGGAAAGATGAAATTCTCTGATAGCCGGTAAGCTTCAGTAGAGAAGCTTGCACCTGAGCACTTGCAACAGCATTTCATACAGTATGGCAGAATTTCCCTTAATTCCTTCGTCAAGCCTGACCTTTAAAAACAATACCACAGTACAGAAGAGCAGGAATCGTCCACGATGCTGGGAGACAAACCGGTCTTAACGTGGTGGGTACGAAACTCAGCGCTGAAAGTCATAGGCTGCCTGGTGAGTTAATGGAAATAAAGTTGATTCGTGTTTTTTTAATGCAGAAATTATTAATAGAAAAGTATAACACAGTTTCATTATCACTGCTAATTCTGGCAGAGAACTAGCAATGTCAGGGTTCTAATCTAGGACATATTCTGTACTTTGGGCCCAAATACTGTGCTGAATGTTTAAGATTTATAAACACGGCACATAATAATGGTTACAGATAAAACTATAAGCAGATATATATTTCAAATATCAAACTCAGCTTGAAGGCAATTTTTTATTGTCGTCAAACTGAAATAAAAGAAAAAAACATGCTATTTTTATGCTGGAAAAGCACCACCAATAAAGTCTTGAGTGTATGAAGAGATTTACCGTATAACCTGAGCCTTTAAAAGTCTTACTAGGCCCACAAACTAAATGTGAAAAAGTTTCCAGATGTTAGTTTTTAAAACAGTTATAGGAAAATAAAAAAGGAAGTAATGCGTACACTAGGGGTGTTCAAGTGAAATAGCTTCACCATAAATGGTATCTGGCCAGATTTTATTTAGATGTCCCCAATAAGCCCGTATTTGGGCTTCTAACAGAGATCACCACCATTCTGCCTTTTCAGGGTTACTTCATCTGGCAACTCGCTCTAATGTAGTTAGTGAATGTCAAAAGTCTTTAATGGCCAACCGACCTGACCATCGTTACCCGTGGTGTTTGTTCGACGTTCACTGTCACTTAGACGCCTTGTATAGATTGTTGTAGTCCTTTAAACCTGTTATATATACAGTTTTAACTTAAGGACTCAAGGCTTGCACCATTTCACGTCCTTGTCCGCAGCTGTTGACCACCCCTGAGTAGAGTTCTGGCTGCCAGACAATCAGAGATCAGAGATCCTCACAGCGTGTACAGGCATGCACACTCAACTTGTTGACAAACAAAACGCTGAGATTTCTTATTGATTCAGGGGTGATATCAGTTCACACTATCAATGCAGTACCTGGAAGATTGGTTGATATTGATCCTAGACGAGTGAACCACTGTGTCAAATACAAATAATAATAATGACATTGTAAGAAAGCTTTAATTGATTTGCTCCAAGACTCTAAGACAAGAAGTGCGTGAAACATAACTGCTCTCTGAGCGCCCTCCAAAAAATAAGTTTCTGCTTTAAATGTACAGCAAATGTTTTTATTATAGTTTCTCTCTTATTTTAAACTGAAAAGCAAAATCTGATGGGAAAACGAGATAGTATAGAGCACCTGCCATACAGAAATTCAAATGACCTTTTTTCCAGGACATGACATTGTTCACTCTTCTGATTATTTCTGTCTTTCCAGAGTGTAGAGAACAAACCCAACCACCTGTGTTTTTTTTTTTAAGTTGTCAATTTTCCAGAACTGATGTACTAGGACCCGAACAAAGAGTAGGCTTACCGGGGTAAAACGGCACCTGGAGGAAAAGGTGGACGGATTGATGGCCGGCTGGTTCAGTCGTGAGCACACCAAAAGTTCACAGCTCCTTTAACATGTTAGCCAGCCATGGAACAGCCATCAGCCTCTCGCATCTCTTAAGAAGCAAAAAAGAACTGCTTAGAGCACAAACCGGGCTTTGGCCCGCACCGGGAGTTGTTGCTTTCACTGCTCCTCCAGCTAAAAGGAAGGGTTAAGATTCTTAAAGTGTCGCTGGCTGACAGTGTGGACGACTCGGGGTACATAATTTGCAAAGTGGGTTCTACTCAACCATTAAAAAAACGACGATTACATTATAAAAGACTTCTGTCTCAGTTATTATCCCATAGATGTGTTTTAATCTTCTTATACCTGAATGAATTTTGCTTGTCTATTTATTTCTTTTTGTGTGTGTTTCATGGCTACACACACACATGCAGGGTAGCCAAATATAAGGAGGCCCTGTGCGACCCATGAATCATAAGTTTAAACAAGATGAATGTTGTATTAAGAGGTTATTGTTAGATGAAGCGCTCCCTTCAGCTTTCCATTAATCAGCATGTTCAGGGGGGGGGGTTCCTTTCAGATTTTGAGGATTCAGCTCTTCAATGCTGAGAATTAACTTCAACTAAACCTGCCCCAGCTACAAAATAGACGGGTGCATTCAATATGCTGGGGCAGGGTACAAAAGTGTGTATGTGTGAATGGGAACCACTTTAGCATTTAATGTCATTGTAGTGTTTAATAAAACCTGTTGTACTAACATACTGCACATTTTATTTTACATTATAACGCGTGTCCAGAGAAAGCCAGGTATGACCTCTTTATCTTGGGTCACCCTGTATATATGTACAGGTGCATATCGTGGAAGAGGTCAGTATTTTTGGTCAGTTATTTCAGAAAGTGAAAATTGTACATATTCAAGACTCATTACATGTAAACTAAAATGTTTAAAGCATTTTTAATTTTAATTTTGATAATTACAGCCTGCAGCTCAAAAAAATAGAAAAAACGCATCTCAAAATATTAGAATATTCCATTTCAAGTTTGAGTAAATCACTATTTATGCAGTATAAATACCATGAATCTCCCAGTCTGGTTCAGTACACACAACCACAATCATGGGGAAGATTGCTGACTCGACAGTTGTCCAGAAGACGCTCATTGACACCCTCCACAAGGAGAGTAAGCCACAGAAGGTCATTGCTGAATTGCTGAAAGGGCTGGCTGTTCGCAGAGTGCTGTATCAAAGCATATTCATGGAAAGTTGACTGGAAGGGAAAAGTGTGGTAGGAAAAGGTGCACAAGCAAGAGGGATGACTGCAGCCTTAAGAGGGTTGTCAAGCAAAGCCGATTCAAGAATTTGGTGGGAGCTTCACAAGGAGTGGACTGAGGCTGGAGTCAGTGCATCAAGAGCCACCACGCACAGTCGTGTCCAGGAAATGGGCTATAAGTGTCGCATTCCTAGTATCAAGCCACTCCTGAACCACGGACAACGTCAGAAGTGTCTTACTGGGTTAAGGAGAAAAAGAACTGCGGTCCAAAGTCCTCTTTTCAGATGAAAGTAAATTTTGCATTTCATTTGGAAATCAAGGTCCCACAGTCTGGAGGAAGAGTGGAGAGGCACAGAATCCAAGTTGCTTGAAGTCCAGTGTGAAGTTTCTACAGTCAGTGATAATTTGGGGTGCCATGTCATCTGGTGGTGCTGGTACACTGTGTTTTATCAACTCCAAAGTCAATGCAGCCATCTACCAGCGAGATTTTAGAGCACTTCATGCTTCCGTCTGCTGACAAGCTTTATGGAGATGCTGATTTCCTTTTCCAGCAGGGCTTGGCACCTGCCCACAGTGCCAAAACTACTAGTAACTGGTTTGCTGACCATGGTATTACTGCGCTTGATTGGCCAGCCAACTCGCCTGACCTGAACCCCATAGAGAATCTATGGGGTATTGTCAAGAGGAAGATGAGAGACACCAGACCAACAATACAGATGAGCTGAAGGCCACTATCAAAGCAACCTGGACTTCCATAGCACCTCAGCAGTGCCACAGGCTGATCGCCTCCATTCCACGCCGCATTGATGCAGTGATTTGTGCAAAAGGAGCCCTGACAAAGTATTGAGTGCATAAATGAACATACTTTTCAGAAGTTCGACATTTCTATATTATAGATCCCCCTTTTTTTTATTGATCTTATAAAATATTCTAATATTCTGAGATAGTGGATTTTTGGTTTTCATGAGCTGTAAGCCGTAATCATCAAAATTAAAACAAAAAAAGGCTTGAAATATTTCACTTTATGTGTAATGAATCTAGAATATATGAAAGTTTCACTGTTTGAATTAAACTACGGAAAAAAAGGAACTCTTTTCCATGATATTCTAGTTTTTCGAGATGCACCTGTATATGTGTGTGTGTGGTGTGTGTATTTTGCTGAACTTCCCAATCCAGGGATTTCACAGGTGATTGCCCCATTCCCAGGAATGGTGTCTCTGCTGCTTGCTTAATCCATGGAATGGGCACACCTGGCTGCGTAATCCCACAGAATCTGCAACAACTTTGGAATCGTTTCATATGGATTTCTATGCCCCTCTCCAGTTAGTTAGTTGTAACTTATAATATCTCAGACTAGCAGAGGTTGGTGTAAAACATTCCCCATAGGTCCCAAGTTTTGAAGTCTGGAATGTGGGTCCATGTTCCGATAAAGTAGTCGACGATGCTGGAGGCTCTGTTGTTTTCAAAATTTTATTGTTAACCAACGAAACATCATGACCTATATGTATACATATACATGCATGTGTGCACCTACAGTAATTAAGACAGGTTTTATGAAAGATGCACTAATCTATACTGGTGTGGTCAGCACTGCATCGAGTTGCAGCAGTTCTGGCGCTTTTGATTAAGAACCTGCTGGGGTCAAATTTTAGACATAGGGTTCTATTGAAGTAGTTTGTTTTGCAGGTAAGAATTGAAGGCCGAGTGGTTTCATCTGACAAACTGGTTCTAAACGCGGTCTTGATTTTTTCTACAGTAGAGAAGATCCGTTCTTCTTCCACGTTGCTGTGTTGGAGAACCAAGATATGCCTGGCTACCTGAAATAACAAATCAAACATGGAGCCCCCTTGAGCCCTTGATTTCTTCTACGCAAGCCCATAGATAGTCGACTTGTGTGATATTTTGGAGCTGAGGATGATCACCGCCAAGTGGTGGGTACTGAACGAACTGATCGTACAATTCATCCATTTTTTTCACCAACCGTGCTCTTCGGTGTAGTGAACTTTTCCACAGAGAAGACAAAGCTGTCAAAACCATGGTGCTGTGCACGTTCTGTGAAATTTAGAACTTCAGCAAAACGAGAGGTGACCGGAAGCGATGCCTGAAGTGCGGGTGGGGGGGGGGTGGCGTGGTGGAATTCAACTTCCTCCCTCGTCTCCGCCCAGACGTGAGGACGTTGATAGAAAACAGCGGTCACCATCACCAAAAGTCGAGCTAGGCAGGTACTTTTAGACCGTCATGGCCGGGGCTGTCCTACTTTCACTTTGCTGGCTCCGCGCACGTATAACCGATTCTCTCGCCAATAAGCCCTGCCAGCTGTTCGCCGACTCAGGGATCCATCGATTCCCATTGGTGATCCGCTCCACCGTCGAAGGTCGTGACACGGCCAACCTTTCAGAAAGCTCGGTAATTATCATTCACCGACGTTAAGTAACGAGACTGGGCTGAATTTAGCAAAACAAATACAAGTTTTAAAACAACTAAATATTGTAAATATCTAAGAACGGTGGTGTTTTCTGTATAACGGAATGGCAGCTAACGCATCTCTTTGAGTACCCGACTGAATACCGAACTTTACGATGGAGACATTTTCGCGTTTAACTACCTTTCACATCCCCCTTAATCTTTACCCTTTTATTTAATTATGTCGTAGGCGCACTGCAAATAGGCATCATCCTTCAAAAGTAAGCAAAAAGTAGACCCCGTCTTGACTCGCTTATACCGGCCTGCAAAGTCCTCGAGACCCCGTCTTGACTCGTTTATACCGGCCTGCAAAGTCCTCGAGACCCCGTCTTGACTCGTTTATACCGGCCTGCAAAGTCCTCGAGACCCCGTCTTGACTCGCTTATACCGGCCTGCAAAGTCCTCGAGACCCCGTCTTGACTCGTTTATACCGGCCTGCAAAGTCCTCGAGACCCCGTCTTGACTCGTTTATACCGGCCTGCAAAGTCCTCGAGACCCCCGTCTTGACTGCTTATTATACCGGCCTGCAAAGTCCTCGAGACCCCGTCTTGACTCGCTTATACCGGCCTGCAAAGTCCTCGAGACCCCGTCTTGACTCGTTTATACCGGCCTGCAAAGTCCCCGAGACCCCGTCCTGACTCGCTTATACCCGCCTGCAAAGTCCTCGAGACCCCGTCTTGACTCGCTTATACCGGCCTGCAAAGTACTCGAGACCCCGTCCTGACTCGCTTATACCCGCCTGCAAAGTACTCGAGACCCCGTCCTGACTCGCTTATACCGGCCTGCAAAGTCCTCGAGACCCCGTCCTGACTCGCTTATACCCGCCTGTAAAGTACTCGAGACCCCGTCCTGACTCGCTTATACCCGCCTGCAAAGTCCTCGAGACCCCGTCTTGACTCGCTTATACCCGCCTGCAAAGTCCTCGAGACCCCGTCCTGACTCGCTTATACCGGCCTGCAAAGTCCTCGAGACCCCGTCCTGACTCGCTTATACCCGCCTGCAAAGTCCTCGAGACCCCGTCCTGACTCGCTTATACCCGCCTCGAGACGTTCAAATAAAACCCGGCTGGAATAGCATTTCTCTAATGGCATCCAGGGCCGGGTTTTATTTGAACGTCCCCGAGTAATTTTAAAAAAGAAGACCCGGTGTGTCGCATTGCCGTACATCTCAACCAAACAGATAGCGTTCTCGTTCTGTGATTTCACCGCACACACACACACACACACCCAGCCTCCGTAACTTCAATGGTAACTTATATTTTCCGGTCTAATCGCGGCTTGAGCGCCATCCGCCATTCGATGAAAAACGGCAAACAATGAACGTCGCCCGTGTTGTGTTAGAACACAATAGAACTTTTTATGTCCCGTACCCGCGTCACCGAAAGTAGACAACGGTCACGACCACTTTCTTTCTGGTTCCCTACGAGTGCATTCCCTCCTCCTCCTCCTCCCCCCACCATTTTGACACTTTGTACACGCACCTGTATCGATGGCGGTGGGGCACCGAGATAACTCTAGAGATGACGTCAGCCTCTGTCCGGAGCTCTGTGAGGCAGGCAGCACCAACCCTCAACTACCCAGGTGCGCTGGATTCTGCTCTATGTAAATAGATTCTGTCTTTATCCTCTTCCTTCTTTGTTGTGCGGATTCAATTTAAAATGGAATAATAGCAGAACTGTTGTTGGTCGCTTGCTTTATTAAAAGCGCAATGTGATGCACTGGCGTGAACCCTCTGTTATCTGCGAGCTCAACAGGTTATCGTTAATTCGCTTGTATTATCCCAGCAAACGGTGACGTTATTTTCAATTCAACGGGTTTTTTTGTTGTTGTTGTTGTTGTTGTTGCAAGTTTTGGCCAGCATAGTAATGTAATCAACTGTATCACCCCATATACTTTGCTACTACTACTACTAATCTGAATAGTTGCAAGCTTTGCTCTCACATAAACCGTGGGCGGACCTCATTATTGATGTCTGATAATTGCTCGGCGATCAGCCATTTAAAAGAACGAGGCCAGCAGGTGTTTTGCCACAGCGGCACAGACCCAGCACCCGATGATTACCGGTGTTCGCAGCGCTGCTGCCGCCACCTCTTCGAGCCCTGGTAATTCTGGATGCAAAGAGGGCCCATCTTAAGCAAAACAGGTAAATCGGTTGGACACGTGATCGCCGGGTTCGGGTTGACAAGAGTGGATCTACTGGGCTCTGGAACCCCCGCGTACTTTGTGCATCAAGTGTCGTAGACCCAGCTTCAGCCACCCGGACACTCCACACCCTAGAGACGCATCAAAGCATCGAGGCCGCATTGTGCATCAACTCTGGACCCGCACGGATCTCTAAATCGAAAGTTTCCTTTTGACTTTCCCCACTTAAATATGAAATCTGCATTCTAAATCTTAGACGCAGAAATATATTTCAGTCTTTGGTATATCGTTGGAAAACGGGTGGGGTTGGGGCGGAATTTACCCCGGGTCGGGACGGCGACAGGGTAGTTTTTGAGGGTGTTCGAGAAGAACGAGGCTTCCGGGTCGAGCCCCCATCACCGCGCATGCGCACCAGTAGTTCGAGTGCCGCCCACTTCGGCGGGGGAAAGATCAGGCGGAAGAACTCCCTTCTGACGAGTAATGGGAGGAAACACACGGTTTTAATCTGTCGGGTATCCAGCAGAAGAGATTTAAAAGATTATATATATATATAGATCAGGTAATTCTAAAATGTCTGATCCCACGGACGGCCCTGATTGATTTCCACCCGTTCTCAGGGCCGGAACAATGGCGCTTCTGTGAACCGGACGCTTTAGATTCCCCCCCCCCCCCCCACACACACACACACACACACACCCGCTATCGACACGGGCGGCTTTCCGTGTCGTCGGGGTCTGAAGTGGTCCCCGAGATGGAAGGAGGGGGGGTGGGGAAAGACCCCCGCCTCGTTCCCGACTGACGCCTGACCCACTTCCCTGGCCTCGCGAGCGGAACGGTCGCCTCTCTCTCGTGCCGACGAACTCGAGGTGGGGTGGCGGTCACGTGACCGGCATTTGCTGTCGTTATAGAGATTTGTCGCAGTGCGGAAAGAGTCACATTCTGTCCCCCCCCCCCGGCCTGTCGTTGAAGGTGGCGCGCTGGGGGAGCGGTCCGTTACCGGCTGGGGAGAGAGTGAGAGAGAGCGTTAACGGGCGGGATAAGCCAAACGAGGGATTCTGAATGAGCGGCGGATTAAGAACCGGGAGAGAATGTAGGAAGGGGGTTAGGTGTGTAGCGCCTGGTACACGGCCAGGTATCGGGTGGACGCCGCTTTTCGCGTCCCCTCCAGAGGGCCGGGCCCCACCCCGACGTCCCTGCCGCGGGGGGGAATATAACCCACTGTTCGGCCAGGGGGGGGGGAGCAGACAGTACGCTCGTTGTCATTCCTTGTTCAAAGGGTTAAAAAGAAGGGTGGTCCCATCTTCCGCTAAAACACGGCACCGAGCTGGACAGTGGGGACGGGACGGGGGGGGTCTGCCCTGCCTCTCCAAGATAGGGCCTTATCCCACAGCGGGGGTCAGTTCTCGCCCCACCCATCACTTGGATAACGAACCCCCGTCGTCGTCGTCACCGAGGTTATGGTTGTTGTTGTTTTTTAACCCTCGATCAACCAAAGGTACAGTTTGCCCCATTTTTCTTGTTTGGCTGCGGTAAGAAATGCATCGGTGAAACAGGGGTCCATCAAGGCGGAGGCAAAAGAGGACAGAGATCAGCTTCAGCAGGTGTGATCACCAGGTCCAGCGGACAAGTCGCACCTCGAAACCCTGTGACTAGCACAGATAGAACGACGCACACCTGAGGGATGGGGCTAAAACGTAGGGCCGGCCAATAGTTGTGCTACTCACGTTTCGCTTGTTGTTGTTGTTGTTTATTTACTACTGGAGAGGGGCCTACTGGATGAGATCCCGAGTTCGAATCCCGGTCGGCTTGTCGTATCTCTCTGGCAGGGTCTCTTCTCGATTTTCTTTACCCGCGGCCAACAGTTGGAACTTTCCCACGCTGAGAAGTGACCGACCCCGATTCCCGATCTTCCACCCGTGACCGCTGACACGTTACTGCAGTTCCATCGTATGATTTAAGACGATAACGATGGCAGCGGCACCTTCTTTGTTTTTTTTTAAAAAAAAAACCCTTAATTTCGAGAAAGCTTTGGTTAGTTTAAACCAATCTCAGCGTAATGCTGCTCACCTGTTTAGCGAGAAGTACAAGGGGAGAGGATGTATCTTGTACGTGGTATCAGGGGCGGACTGAGCCATCGGTCAATCGGGCACTGCCCGAGGGCCCATAGCTACAAGGGGCCCACAGCTTCAAGAGATTCCCATATAAATTCTATTAAATGAATACTCCAATATACTCCAGATGCAGTCTGAGACAACTAATTTTTTAATTTTTTTTTTAAATTGACACCCCCAAACCGCCCTAGCCTCTGACATCAGCACTAAGGGGCCCAGTGAACAGTTATGCCCGAGGGCCCATAATACTCTCAGTCCGCCCCTGCGTGGTATTAATTTCGGGTCCGTGAGGCAAATAAATCAGATTTGTTTTTGCTTCTTCTTTTTTTTTTTTTAAACCTTAAAGATCTCGGACGGCGGTACTTTCTGTTTTAGATGGCAATCGATTAACTGCGACAATCGGCCTTCTAACTAATTATTCAAATAGCAGAACAGATTATTAATTAGTTATAAATCTTTTATTTGGACAAGAATGTTTGCAACGAATTTACAGGCAGAAACGAATTTCACCCTTTCCCGCCAGACGACCACGTGTTGCTTGTTCTTCCAAGAAGCCGCCATTGCTGTACTGGACATAGCTGCCATCCTCAACGAACAAGGCCCCGCTAACTGTAGAGCGCCCCCGTTCGGCCATGATCGGTATTCAGCGCGTTCGTTATTGTGGTGAACGTGTAAAAGGTGTGGAGCGAAATCATGGCTGGCAGAAGGGCTCTCTACCTGTTATTGCTCAAGATCACTCTGGCTAGTCAGAGACACTCGGATAAAATTAAGAGAACATCAGAACGGCAAAGCCTGGCCAGCCAACGACATCATTACAACGGTAGGGCCCAGCCATGGCTCCAAACCGTCCACTCATCTCTAGGACATCTTTGGCAAGTCAGCCGCGTGAATCCCCATCCACAGAACCTGGGCTTGGCTTTGTTTCAGGAGTAGCAAGAAGAGGCAATTGAGAGTGATGATATCACGGAAAACAATTCGATTGTTTCTGGTGTAAAGAAGAAACCTTGTTTGACGTTCTTTGTAGCAGACATCATATTTAGATCAAATTAATTATGATAAGCCACGAGCACGTTCTTATATATATATATATATATATCGGTGTTCAGGTGTTTAAATTTTCTGGGCACGTTCCCTGCGAGAGTCGAGATGGCATCAAATGGTTGTCAACTGTAGCCATGTCTATACATTACCTGGAACTAATATATGGCTAGCAATGAGAAAAGTGCTGTTAATTAAGGTATAAAAAAAGCGATCATCTGTTTTAAAAAGGGGGGACACTATATCAGGATTTTAGACCGCTGTACCAAGCGAACTCAACAGCACCGATACCAGGACGTAAGATAGATACGTCGTCATCAGAGAAGCTGACAGATTTCGGGGTACAGGTGCGTACCGGACAGGTAGGTCCTGAACAGCCCCGTTCCATCAACTAGGCAAGACGTGTCTGCCGGTGTCCCCGGTTCCCCCCACCACCCACCTTCAGCTCGCTGCTACGAGGTGTCCTTAAATTTCAAAAGCCAGAACAGGGGTTCGCAAAAATATTCCGTTAAACTATTACGGTTCCTAAAGAACGTCCGAGAAGACGGTTTTAATATCGCCCCGTCCCAGTAGTGTACTGACAAGTCGACTGGGAGTCGAACCAATAATCCATATGTAACGCAAAGCGACAACGTATCGCTTGGGCGCGAAGCCTCACGTGATTACCTACAAGTGCCTCACTATCTCAACTTGATAATTTACCTGTTCATTTTTTTTTTTTTAAATAATATAGAGACAAGTTCGTCTTATTATAAACTGTATTATTTAATATTTAAAGGTGTGGGAGGGTGGATAAATAAATAAATATTCAGTACAACACTGTCACCAGAATTCCTAATAAGGTGCGCTCCCTTCCCTTTACCTGTGACGTACGTCGTTCCGCGTATTCGGCGACTTGACTTGTCTACTGCAAGGTGCTCGCTTCGGTTCCCGCTCGCGTTCTGTGCCATGGTAGGTATTTAATTACGGATTTCTCTCGCCGGCTCAGGTTCTGGTTACTTCGAATTGTTCTGTTTAGCTAATCCCCTCCCCTCTCCCCTGTTTATTTATTTCTTTTAAAAAAAGGCGATAACCGGCAGGGCGGACATGCGGGACTTCCGCCTTTTAATAATAATAATAATAATACTGGCTTATATCGATTAATCGAACTGGACCACGGCCGACGCGAGGATATTTTGTCGTCCGCACCCCGCTCTTTGTTCCCTTCCCTCTCGGGGCCTTCATAAATACCTGCAGGTGTAGAGGCGGACATCGCGATAGCTTACCCCACCCCTTCAGAGGCCCCCTTAAACGCCGTTCGTATTTTCCCTCGTGAACAGACCCGCACCCTGGTACTGCTCTCGTGCAACTCTAAATCATAACGAAAGTAGGTAGCTCTACTGACCCCTTACCTTAGTCAGGGGCCCAGAATCCCTGTCTGTTCTGCTCGTGTTAAAACCACAGCTCCCTGGATGTCTGTTGGGTTTGCCGGGCTACATAGGATAATTAGGATTTTTCAATTTTGAAGGTATTCCGATATAAAGTACAATACCCTATTGTTTCCCCAATTTTGACTGGTTTTTTTACAGAATTCTTGGAGTATGTAAAGGGAGGTAAGTGCTAAAATCAAAATTTTATCACAAGTTATGCTACCTTGGTTGCATTAAAAGAAACTAGCTATTAGAATTAGATTTTTTCTTTATTTTTAAAAGAAATTCTTTATTTTCTTGCATTAAAAATCTGTTAAGCCGCTTAGATTATACCAGACTCTCTCTCCTTTTTTTACTTTGACTGATAGACAAATAAGCCACCTTTGTTGTCTATCTTTTTAAGGCTGACCAACTGACAGAAGAACAGATAGCTGGTAAGTGGCGAATTTTTCAACAACTTCCCATTATTTGCAAATAGCCGAGGTAGATTTCAGAGGTGAAGGCGTGCTGGAGAAAAGGGAAGTCTTTAGGAGATGGAACATCAGATGGGATATTCTCATCTAGTGAAGGTTATAATATATCCATGCTTTAACATTGTCCGTGTATGAATAGCAGCATCCTTCTGTGTTTTCAGAAAGTTGGAGTTCTCGCTGGTCTCGGCAGTTATTTTGATACATCCTGATAAATGTTCTGCATGTTGATTTTAAATCTATTTCCATTTCAGTCTCAAAGTTCCGATGGCTCTCAACAGTTTTTTTGATATTTCATATTTTCACACATTAACATAGGGTTGGTCTGGCTGGCACTTCAACAACTGGACTGCCATTGCTGAGGATCTGTTTGATTTCCGGTCAGGGGTTAACTTGGCCTCTGCATTCCTCTCTCTCTGGGCAGTCTACCTTCCACATCTAAATACGAAGAGCTGTGGCAGGGATTTACTGCTTTCTAATGTTATAGCTGTTGGCACTACTCTCTCCCACTGGGGGTGGTGTCTCTGGTGTTGAAAGGTTACATCATAGAGATTGGCATATGGCAAGAACAACAAATTAACATCAAGTGCATCTGACAGGTGCTTATGAATCTCTTGGAGATTCTCTATAGAATGCTTTTGCTGTTAATAGATATTGACAATCATTTAAGTCACGTGCCTGGGGTTCGTTTAGAACTTAAACTGTAGCTGCCAAAAGTGTCACAGTGGTGATGAGCTTCTGAGTATGAGATGCTAATGTCAACACCAGTTTTCTTTAGATCTGTCATATTTTCGTAAAACATTTACCTCCCACCTATTTCAGTTAGAGAAGAAAGGGGCGTGTAGCAGGGGATAATTAGATTTTGCTATGGCAGCACTTAGCTGATACATTGATTAGTGAACAGTTATACCAGAAGCTGTGAAATTTAAAAAAACTGCTCAATTTTTAGATATAATTTAGGGAGATAGAAATTAATTGGCAAGCTAAATTTGGTAATCGTCAAGCCAGTTTTCATTACTCTTAATCAGTAGGTGTTCATGTGTAGATGTTTCAGTCAGCATTTTTGCCAAGTGTAAAGGATGAGGAGTTAATGAACATTCAAAAATTTATGCTGATGTGCATAAGAAGAACATGCAATACCATTCCAAATGTGGCTGTCAGCGTATATACAGGAAGTCTCTTTTTAATTTGTCTCCCCCACTCAACAATACAGCGAACCGACTCTTTTCCAGAGTTCAAAGAGGCATTCAGTCTATTGACAAAGATGGTGATGGAACGATAACTACGAAAGAACTGGGGACAGTTATGCGGTCCCTTGGTCAGAACCCCACTGAGGCTGAGCTGCAGGACATGATCAACGAGGTTGATGCTGATGGTAAGACGTAAAAATGTTGACAGACCTAGCTCCTTGTCTATTTACCGTACCTTATTTGCAAATTTCAAAGTTTTTCCTCGTTAGTGCTCCTAGTTGAAATAAGGTGATTAGAATAGAAGTGTAATAGGTTTATTTGAAAATCTGTTTGTTGGTGAAAGTGGTAATCTTTTAAATCAGTACTTTTTTTTCTAAACAGGATTGTAAAACAAATGTATTTTCTAAAATTGTCATGTTATGCTTAGCAGCCAAATTATAAACTATCCCCTAGTATTAACTACGGATGAAAATCCATTGTTCTGAGTATCATCAAAATAAGTCTGTGTAGAGAAATTGAATAATATTAAACTTTTTGGTTTACATCGCTTTTCTTGTAAGAACCTTATTAGAAATTTCAATGTATTAACTTAAAGTATTACCCAACCCTCCAAAGTTAAAATAGGCATGTTTAAATACCATCATCAGTTATGCTTTTGCTGAGCAGCTTCTATGAATATAAAACCTAAATTTTTTTAAATGCTCATTGGAAGAAATTGGGTATTTCATTGTGAAAGGCTTGATAAATTAAAATTTTTGCTCTTCCAAAGGAAATGGTACGATAGACTTCCCAGAGTTTCTGACCATGATGGCTCGAAAGATGAAAGAGACAGACTCTGAGGAGGAGATCCGAGAAGCTTTCAAAGTTTTTGATAAGGATGGAAATGGCTTCATCAGTGCAGCTGAGCTTCGCCATGTCATGACTAATTTGGGTGAGAAGCTGACTGATGAGGAGGTAGATGAGATGATTAGGGAGGCTGACATAGATGGTGATGGTCAAGTCAACTATGAAGGTGAGAAGATGTTTCAAGTCATGCATTTTTGTGTGCGATTTGCTGAAATAGCTCCATTGGTAGGATAGCATATTCTGCAGATGCTGATTTGATCTTTTTTGACAAAAGGTAGGTGTTTTGGTGGATTTTAGGGGTTAGTCTTTTGAATTACCTGCAGTTGGGTTCCACTGTTTGAAGCTACAGTTTTTAAATATATAGTAAATAAAATCCTTGCAGCATCTAAAGTCTGTTTTAAATGACATAACATTGACAAAGATGCGAGCAAACAAAATGTTAATCTCCTGCTGCAAAACACTAAGTTTTAGTGAAAATCACAACTGTTGACAGGTATCACTTAATGTTCATAATCTATTTTTAATTTAATTCAAATCTGATATCTCCCTTACCTGTTGAATTTCCTGTTTGGCTGTAATAAATAATACATGTGAGTATTTGTTTGGCTTTCATCTTTAGTGCTTCTTAAAGGAAGAACACTAAATAGAATTACAAGTTGAAAGCATTTATGATATCTTATATTGATACTATGGAGACTACCAGTTCATCTTATTTGTCTTGAGATCTTTCGAAATTAGTACAAATAAAAATAGTATCAGAAACCATATGAATGTGTAAGTCAACAGCATAATTCTGACTTGGTACGGCAAAGAATAAACTCTCACTCCCTCCCCTTTTCTTTCAGAATTTGTGAAGATGATGACTGTGCAGAATTAAGCATCCTTTCTTGCTGTCTTTTCCTGTGGTTGTTTTATCTGCTGTCTCTTTACTGTTTTAACTTTGTCTGGTGTTTGGAAGAAATAGAAGAAAAAGGATATATTTTTTTAATGTTTTGTATGTCACTTTACATTTTTTTTGTATATTCAGTCTTGAAATAAAATTATAAGTTTGCAGATTTTTTTTAAAAAAAAAGAAATAGGTACTTGTGTGAACAAACCCAGAGTTGTCCGTGTGAACACCCAGTCAGTACAGAACTATCCAGCTGCCATCACCTAACCAGTTTAGAGAGAGAAAATGTAAGAATTCATTGAAATTAATATTTCTTTTAACTTCATGCATAATATGTGGTCCACCAATAATTTCTAAAATAACTCTTGTTTTAAAAAAGAGCAGTTCTTTAGAGTACAGATTTCCATTTTTGGGGTAGTATCAGTGGATAGGCTCTCGAACCCATGATGATGGGATGTTTAGACCTTCCTGTCAGATTCTACTGACCTTAACACTGTTCCTGTGCCATGAGGACTTTTTTAAAACTCCTTTCATAGTTTTGGTCATGATCAATGACAATCACTGTACCAAAAAGACATCTGCTAATGCTTATTTTTATAGCAGGCAGAGCCTACATGAGGTGTGAATTCAACGTCAATCTGAACCTTTTGCAATGTCACCTACAGAAAAGTGAGCTTGCACTCTTTGAAAATGCATAAAATACTAGACTACAAATTTGCTCACTCAGTGGGGGAAATAGCATCTTTTAGAGGAACCAACCAACCACCTTACTGCTAGATTACATACAATCATGCAAACCTGTAACTGCCTTTTTAAAGAGAAAATCAAGCATGCAAAACTAATAAAATCCAAACCGTGGACCTTCTACAATAATCTCAATCTCTGGTAATGTAATGATCCGCACTGGTCATTCATAGACAGACAGACAGACAGACAGAAAAGATGCTATTCATGGACCTGAACCTTACAACATTCCAATGAGCCAAGCAAATGACCTGTCTCCAATATTGCTGCAGCTATAGAAACTTCTGCTTTAAAACCTCCCAGGTGGTATGGATAATGCCACAGTTCTAATTTTAAAACAAAAAGCAGGATCTGAGAAGTATAAAGATTTGATGGCATTCCTTGAAAGAAGAGTAAGACATCAACGGTATGGCCTCTGAATTATGCCCTATAGGCAAACCCATATCCATCTGGTCTTTTAGAGAGAATGCATTTAAACCTAGTCAGGTGTATTGGATCATTGACAGCTGGATGTAGTGTCTACTACAGTATAAACACCTTTTTAGATGGCATTAAGAATTCCAGTGTCCAACCTGGAGAGAGAGTAGTCAGCTTGATGTAGAAAGTCTGGTAGCATAGGACACAGACAAGACTATAATGAAGCACTAATTTGGGTAGAACCAGGCCAAGCATTGCAGAATTAACAGGTATTTTGTGTAGCGACATAATTTGCTTGAAGATACCTATGAACAAATGGGAGAAATGACTAAGAACTTGTTATTTCTCTCACTCTTGCTCCTCTCTGTTCTTGTAAATATCTATATGAAAGACTTCAAGTACTGGTAATAATTGATAAGATACATTAATGACATCTGAAAGTAGAGATGTAGAACAGTTCTTAGCTGGCTAAATGTTTTAAATTTAGTGTGGATAAGCATCCTTAACACTGTCTGCACTCTAGTTCTGATCAAGGGATCAAGAACTGAATACCTCTCAATAAAACTTGAATAAACATGTTTGTTGCAGGACTGGAACATCTAACATCCATTTTTCACAAAGCCTTGATATCTTACAATTTGTTGTGTGGACCTCTTTATTTCACCAGAGTAGAAGAGCACAAGTGATCAATTAGAAAAGGTCATGGTTAATGGATCATTCATGGCCAATGTAATCACCAAATCTAACAAAGTGTAACATCATTGATTGCGAATTGAAGAGCTAATCCATATGGTTCTGGAAGTAAACATACTAAGTGAAACCTATTGTTGAAGGCAGTAGAACTGGCAAAGGTTTAAATATCTCGAAAATGTATTGTCCAACTGATCAAACGCCCTGATTGGGTATTGGGCTTATAGATTGCATGTTCAATGCAGTCTCCAGCCGCTTGTAGTTTAGAAATAACCACTGTAAATTAACAATACTGCACTCTGAAGGAGTACACCCTGATGACAGCAACATTGATAGGGTTTTACCAAAACACAGGCTTTGTTAGTCCTACTATTAACAAATGCAGTGGAATATTCCTGGACTAACCACCTGGTTTCTGTATGTGGAAGCAGGCAAATGTATTTCTGATGAAGAAATGAGGTTAACATCAGCGGTTTTCCAAACTGTGGGAATAAGAAGATATTACTGGTCTGTCATTTGTGGGAAACTGAAGGAAAAGATCACTGAAACGGATTTAGAATTTATTTCGAAGTCTGGAAGAACAGAGAATATGTAGAGTTTGGAAAGGTGCAAATAAATTCCTAGTTTTCTGGTAGTATTTGTTTTGTGGGTTATAAACGAGCGGGGGTGGGGTGGGGGAGATGTTAAATTTGAGAGTCCTTTTAAAACGACCTTTAAGAAAGGTAAGCGGAGCTTTCTCCATCATCTTACCTATCGCGCGATTAAATGCAGGGGGGTGGGGAGAGGAAGCTACCTGTCATCGGTATCGATCAGCGGCAGGTGTTTGCAAGGGACCTCCCAGCAGTGAAATGCGACAACCGGCTGGCGCGTGTATTTACAAGTACGTCGTGACCTCCTGTCGCGGTTATATCGATTCTCGCCAAACGGTTCTCTCCCCCCCCCAAAACCTGTTTGAGTTTTTTTTTTTTTTTCTTTATTTTTCTTCTATTTTTACCCCACCTGCCCCAGGTAAATTACTGACACCGGTCCTTTGTCGCGCGAACAGATAAAAGAGCTGACCCGATCCGACACGTCGGAGCGATCGGAACCGGTAGCGCGGGTGGCGGTCGGGCCCCCGTCGCCGATACCCCGTGACCAGTCCCCTTCGCCCTTTCTTGGCGCAGCGACGATTCTATCGAGGTTAACAATACAAAAGATAATGAGACAAGTGTCACCGGCGATTCGATTCTTTCGCTTCCCCAGCCACGGCAAGCGTACAGACCGGATCGGCGCTGAACAGGTGCGCTAATCAGGATATCCCAACTACATCTTATCACCGATAATAATAATAATAATAATAATAATAATAATAATAATAACCCACCCACCCCACGGGCAGTTCAAGCTTCCGCCGCTTCGTAATCGCGGCCTGAACTTTAATCTCCAGGTTTTAATCTGTTAAAATCATCGCTGCCAGGTGGTAGATTTCAACTAAGTTAATAAGTTCTGGCTGAAATGTTAAAGCCGGGGAAAGAAATTCTCGTAGGTTATTATTATATTATTATTATTATTATTATTATATTGTCCGCTCTAATATTAATTTTTTAAGTATTCCGAAGCTAAGAGAACAAACAAGAAGAAGATGTAAACTCCAGATGTCGAAATATGCAAATTTGCATTAAAATCTACAAACGTTTTTGTTAATTACCTGTTGCATTAAAAACCATTATAATTAATTTTATTTATTTATTTTTTTTCACTTGCTTTGCAAGAGTTAAAAGCGTCAAACTCGGGTAGGAAAGACTTTTAAATAGAACTAAAATAAATTAAAAAAAAACAACAATAGAGAAATAGCAAGCAGACAAATTACCTTCACCGTGCTGCACGGACCGGTCCCTCCGTAATCAGCCAAGCGAGACCAGGTAGATCATCACTAGCGAGTCAGTTGCTCCTTCGTACGCTGGCGGATTCAACTTCGTAATGGTAAGTTTACCGCTCTCTCTCTCTCTCTCTTTTTTTTACCTGTGCAGGTGCGAAAGCTTTAATTCAAATCTACGATCGGCAGGTTTTTTGTTGTTGTTTGGAGAAATGATAATGAACTTTTGAATAAACGAATTAAATAATGAGAAATACATTTATAAAATAGTAAGTGGGCCGGTGTGTGGCTGCGAGGTCTGGTCTTTACAATAGGACCGATGAGGGAGAGGATAGAAGACTAAGGAAGGGAACTGGTACAGCGACTGCGCCCGGTGGGAGGTCGTCTCCCTGCTTGCGGCTTTCTTAGAGAAAGTGAAGAAAAGGAGCGTGCCGCAGGTGACGATGGCGAGTTTGTGTAATTAGGGGGGGGGGTGGTGGTGGTGCTAGGCAAACACCGGATTAGGGAGCTTAGCGCCCGACCGACAGCTGCTTCGTGATGATGGGAGCGCCGCATTCCGATTCTGTCCGTATTCTCTTCCCTCTCCCGTCTGAAGTCGCCGGATGCGGTTGATGGTTGCTTCCGCGATCGGTCGGAATCTTTCTTTGAAATAAACTACTATAAATTTTAATTAATTTTTTTGTCCTTTAAAGTAGACCTGTCATGTCAGTCGAAGGGTGAGGGAGATGGCAGTACGACCCCAGCCAGCCAGCCGGCCGGGGTGGGGTTAGGGTGCTGCAGTATGGCCAGCCCCGATCCACCTGGGCGGTTGGTTACCTGTCCCGCTTTAAAGTAGACACGACTTCTTCATCTCCCAGCTTTTAATTCGTCTTTTTTGTGTTTTTTTTGAAAATCCAGGCGGAGTCGCTGACCGAAGAACAGATCGTCGGTAAGTAGCGAACTTCTAGAAACCGGTTTCCAAGTCGATATCATCCCAGCTAATTTTAGTGGGTGGGCGTGGTTGCCTCCTCTTGTGACAGCTCCGGATAGGAAATTCAAGGGACTCAACTCTTACAAATCGGAAATACTTGTCACCGGAAAATGATGGTCTCCGTTAATAATAAATTATCTTATATATATATATATTATTTTTAACGGTTATTAGTTTTTGATTTCGAGTTCTCTTTACAGGGTGGATGCTGCATTTTATTCTAAGAAGCAGGTAACAATGCATAGTGATAATTTCTTTTTCTTTCTCCATCTAATTTTCAAAAAAAAGAAGCTTAAGTTCAAGAGAAACGATAAATGTGTTTGCTCCTTTCCTCTGGGAAGCCTTATTCCTTGGCACTCCCCTATTTTATAGGCAGAACCCCTTCAATGAAGGGTGTGTTTTCCCCCCCCAAAAATAAGACCTATCCTTGTTCTGTTGCAGAGTTTAAAGAAGCATTCTCACTCTTTGACAAAGACGGTGATGGAAACATCACGACAAAGGAACTGGGGACAGTGATTGCGGTCCCTTGGTCAGAACCCCCACTGAGGCTGAGCTGCAGGACATGATCAACGAGGTTGACGCTGATGGTAAGTCGTGGACATGGGACCCCCCACTTCACGCATTTGTCCGCCTTCCTACAGAACCACAGAAAAACTCCCATTAATTGTTGCTTAAGGATGACTTCATTAATGGTTTATCTGCAGAGAAGAAAAAAAGAACCTGCTTAAAATTTAGCGAAATAGTAAGAAGCCTGGATGCCGAAGCATTATTTCCTGGTGAAGAGTCCATTGTTTAAAGTGATCAGACTCTAAAAAAAAAACCAGGCTGTAAATTTTTTTTTTTTTTTTTTTTGCAGAGAAATAACATAGCTCCAGGTTTTCATCATTTGTCTCCGCCACCAGATGGTGGTGGAACACTGTAGAAGAGAAGTATTAAAATGCAGTAGAAAAATCCATGTGGTGCTTGCAATCTCATTGCTGAAGCTCGTTCTAGATTGTTTCTGAGACCCCCAAAGGAGGGTAGTTCTGATGATCACAAATGCTGCTGCTTTCTAAAGGTTTATCATAACCCTGATACCATTCAACTCCAACTTTCTAATACCCCCCCCTTAAAGTTGCACTTTTGCTAGCCAAATGACTGTTTGAGCTTCTGTCTTTACTAGCTTGCCTTTTCATTTCTACTGAAACCGTACAAATGGTACTTATGCACCCTTTAGAAGTCTGTGGTTTCCAGTTTAGAATAATTTCTTAACTACAAACCTGTTTCTAGTTCTATCCTAGCTTATCCACTTTCTTAGTTTTAGAAATAAATGGTTTTAAACAAGTTTATCACAAAATTGAATGCGAATGGCGAATTACTTCCCCCTTTAATTGTATAAAGTAGAATATTGATCCTATTTATAGCTTAGGTTTCTCTACACATGGAATATGGCTGTTTGTAAATTACTTGACGTTTCAAACTAATCAGTTTGTTGTTGTACAAATTACATTTTCCAGTGCTTTATTTGATCTGTTTACCTGCTTCTCAAATCTTGATATGACTGTATATTTTCTAAAGCTCAGACTACCAAGGGTTAAAGAGTTGTCTTTCCTGTTTGGCAATTCGCTCATCAATTTTGAACAACAACACTACATTACATTGATGTTTAATGTTAAATCTTTAAGGCTGTCCCAGAATAACATGCTCTCAATGTCATCATTTTATTAAAATGCCATTTATTGTAAATACATAGTAACTGACTAACTTGGTGCTGTAGAGTGAAGAATTTTGGCTACAAAGCCACCAAGGTGTTTCCTCAACCTGGTTGGTTGATTAAAGTGACAATAACGATTTTATTTATTTTTTTTAAAAAAAAAACCCTTATTTCATATAACTGAAGCTACACAAGCATAGAAACATCTGAACACATTCCCAGGTGATAATGATACCTTGTTTGGGAAATTTTTCTTCTTCTTCAGGAAATAAAACAATAGATTTTGCCGAGTTTCTGACCATGATGGCAAAGAAAATGAAAGACACGGATAGTGAAGAAGAGATCCGAGAAGCTTTCAGGGTTTTTGATAAGGATGGAAATGGCTTCATCAGCGCAGCTGAGCTTCGTCACGTCATGACAAACCTTGGCGAGAAGTTGACTAATGAGGAGGTGGATGACATGATTAAGGAGGCTGATATAGATGGTGATGGCCAAGTCAATTATGAGGGTGAGATTACTTTGTTGAGTTATTTTTCTTAAGAAATTCCAAAATGAGTTTTTAAAAAAAATATCTTGTGAGCAGATAGTCTAAAATATTCTAAAAGGAGAAACACAGTTCCTTCAGTTCAACTAAAGCAAACTGTTGTCAGCATATAGAGATACTCTTCAAAGGTTTGCATTATTTATGTCTAATTTATTCCAGTCATTTAGTTGTAATACTGAAATCCGCTCCAGTAGGAAGCCACAATGATACCTTAGACATTTTAGAACTGATGCGTCCAGACTACCTTTACTGTAGGTAAAGAGATGTTGTTGCTGTCCACACGTTCAAAATACAGCTCATTCTTTTGGAAACCTATTGGATCTTTCCTCAAACACTAAATATGCAAAGTGAATAAATATTTTTTAATTATTCAGACACTTAAAAACATTGCAAGAGAATGGTTACAAGTTTACTATTATACTTAACTTCATGGGTAGAAATGCCAAATTCTTCACATGAGCAACCAGGATTACAGTAGTATCTGATTCCTAATTAGTCCTTTAATAACTAGCTAACTATAATCAACGTAAATTAGATTGCCTTAACACTGAAGGTTCTACAGTACAGATTTGGATTTAAAAGACACTGCAAGAATTGCCAAATTTTTTATTTTGGGGCCAAAGGGCAGCTTTCTTCCTGGAAACCTTTTTAGTGTCATTAAAATTTAATCTTGGACAAAAATGTTAAAATTTTAGGTTTTTAAACCCAACTTTTCTTTTCTTTTTTAATGTAGAATTTGTGAAGATGATGACATCAGGAAGCCGTTATGGACAGACTAAAAAATAGAATGGCGTCTGCCTGTTCTTACCCATCTCAAATCTGCCGATTCTGTTTGTAACTTTATTGAAGAATGTTTTCTTTTTAAGTTTTTGTTGTAAATTAAGAATAAAAGTTTGTTTTTTTTTTTTTTTTCTTTCTTGCGACTTTATCTCGTTGAAAGCTTCTCACGTGGGACTCTGAAATGCTGTATGGTACTGTATGTGCCATGGCAGACTTTAAAGAATGGACTTCTGCATTCGGTGTTTTCCTTTCAAAGATGTCATATGTGCGCGCCATTTGATAGATATGACCAAAATTTGTGGACAAATCTTTAGTTTATATTTTATTGTTTGGATAAAGAAAGAAAGAAAGAAAAAAAACAAAACAAAACAAACGGTTGGATGGAATTCGGTACTTCAAGAATTCTCCATAAATCTAGGGGAAACAACTCTCGAAGATAAATTCAAATCAGACCGCGGACTAGTATTTTTTTTTAATTAGCTATTGTTCGTCAGTGGAGAACGGATTTTCCACTAATAGTCGTAATTTATTAAGTTTGACTGATTTTCATTTTTTTTTTAATTCCAGAATAAACAACGAAAAACGTCACAAAATTTAGTCTAACTGGGGGTTACTTCCCTTGCTCCAGATAATACGTTGGTTCTCCTAATCTAGAGAAAGAAGCCCTCACTTAGTCTTAGTGAGTCGTTAACGTTCTCGGTAAACCGGGAAAATTTGCAGTTACAGTAAAAAGCTGTAAAATTGCACTTTAGAATGCAAAAAAAAAATAAATAAATAATCTGGCGTTTGGTAGAAAGTTGCAGTAAATAGTGTCTGGCCTGCTCGTGTCGTCTTGTAGACAGGGTGTTGTTACCCCTGTAAGAAAGCCTGGCTATTTAATTTGCACGGTTACCTTCACTCTCTGTTCAAATGAGTTTATCGAGCGGTAATGGCATTTAAAGAGGAATGGCGCCAAATCGATTACCACGAGAAACACTAGCACCGGAGACTCTCTTGAGAATCGGTTTCGCCTAATGCGTGTTTTAAACGCTCCCTTGGCCGAGCTGGTGTGTGCAGCTTCATCGGAGTAGTCGATAACGAAGTAACTCGTTTGTCAGCAGATTTAAATACCCTGTTAGAAAGTTTATATACGTGACAGTGTTTAGAAAAATGTAGAGAAATTTCATGAAGCTGGAGATAATTAAAGCAAACGGTCGTTACAATTTTCTTTCTTTTTCTTTTTTTTTAAAGAATTGTTTCGATTACTTCCTAAGAAGCACCATCAGTTCATTTAAAGGTACAGGTTTTGATTGTTTTCCTTAGAATTCTGGTGTGGTGGGGGGGGGGAGATAAACGTGATATTTTCCAAAAAATGTGGGTTTTTTTTTAAAAAAGAAATTAGTTTATTTCAAATCAAGAGGAAATAACAATCCGATAATACCCTGTGTTACAAAAGTTACTGATACACGTAGTTAGTCTGGGTTACGTTGTTGTGGACACCTGCCTGACAAAGGAAACCGTGGACAACACGGAAGTGCGTGGTTTCTGCAATACACCCAGGGAAAGTCCCTACTAGAATTCTTCATTTTTCAAGTGTTGGAGGAAATCCTGGGCAATCGGTCCGAACCGATCAGGTTCGGAAGTCTCATAGGGTACTTACAGCTGTTCCGGACGCAATTTATATTTATTTCTTTAATTCTGGAAAAACATCCTGTGCGACAAAGTTGGACAAGAAACAAACTCGTTATCCATCCTCGAATGCAGGGATGCTACGAAGGCTCTGCTGTCACACTTAATTTCCAGACGTGGAAGGAATAACCAACGTAGCCGGCTGTAAACAAGACCTGACATCGCTCGAGGGTTGTTATTTGCCACACTTTTGTAGAAAGCCCTAACAGCAGACTTAAGTGTATAAAGGTTCGTCTTCGTAACTCCCTGGGTGCCTTCGAAATCTGTATTGTCATTTGCGATTAACCGACACCTGCCCAACTTTTCATGGTGATGCCTGCATTGCGCGAAACGTGGCTTCCGAACCATTTCTTCTGAACAGAAAGACTGCGCAGCCTGAGAAACTCGATTCCCCTGCACTAAGATAGCAGCTGGTTTTCGTAGCAATCGCTGCTACGGAGAAGGGAAGCGTAGGACAGCGAACGTTGCCCAAGCTGGAAAGACGCGGTTTTTACAGATTAAGGAGATTAGCAAGAACGTTACTTTCGGTGGATAAATAATCGTCCACATCGTTTTAACTTTTGCATCGAAACACCAACAAAGTAGATTGCACTTTTATCGACATTAGGCATTTGGATAGCGAATGCGAGACCGTCGACGTTGGTAGTTAATCCTTTCGGTATTTTTTCGCTTTGAAAAGTTTATTTAATAATAAGAAAGATAGATCAAAGGATTAGAACAATTACAATTATTCTATATTTTGAGTTCAATGAATAGCCTCTACTGTCCATGTTCTGGATATTTATATGAAGTCCTGTGACACTCGCATTTTCGTCTGATCTGTCTGCTACAATAAGTAATGTCTCACCTTTATCCGACTTAAGTCCCGGGTTCGTTAGATGCATTAAATAAATACGACTACTGTGTGTAGGAGAGAGAGAGAGAAAATACGGTACAATTTATCTCTTACCTATTTACGGCGATTAAGCGAATCACTCGGCAATGGGATCACGCAACAGCAGAACGTGCCGTTGGCCTGATGTCCAGTTGGTACACTTTGATGTACCTACATTATCATCAGTTTCCCGCTTAATTTCCATTCAGCTTCCTTGACGACGAATGCACGGTGATGAGTCCGTGTCGTGACTCTTTTTTTAAAATACTCGCGTCACGTGACTAAATAGGTCGAGGTGCGCTACGATCAGGTGGGGACGTAGGATGTTTACCGAAATGGACATCGCACGTGTTTAAATGGCGAACACGTGCGCCGTACAGATCGGTTGGTATCCGAATGGTTAAAGCTGAGGGTGTGTTTCAAGCGTGTACAGGCAAATGTGTTTTTTTTAACACCCTATCGACCGTATTTCGGGGTAGATATTATAACGAAAATGTAACAAACATCAAAGGGTGAGGGGAAACTTTGACGGGGTCACGCGAAATAACAAAACCTACAATTAGCTTCTTTCTTCTCTTCCTCTCTTCCCCCTTTTAAAACGCCATTATTATTATTATTATTATTATTATTATTCTTATTATTATTATTACTGGTGACGCACAGCATTTAAATCGTTTGCGCTCCTTAATTAGCATGTAATTTATCGGGGACAGACAGGTCCACCACTAAGTTCTCTCCCCCTCCCGACTATGATGGTTGTTTACGGTGAAAAGTTAAAGATGTAATTAATACGCCGCATCAAGGATGATAAAAGTTTAATAAACTCGCCTATCGCATTAATTCGTCGTCTGCATTAATTATTTAATCCAATTTACCTGGCCGTTTCCTTCGCTCGCTCGTTAAGACAGATCTCGTCCAATTGATAATTAAATTGCAACGTGTTAGCTTTGGGGTTTCCTCGGGAGAAATAACCGAACCGGTCGCCAGTTCGCTTACTTATCTGCTGGTTTAAATGCTGCTGCTGCTGCTTCATCTTCCCTTTCTACGCGGGTTTATGAAAACATTCAAAAACAGTCTGAGGTGCGATTGTGAATAAACACCGAAAACCGGTAACCAGATTTACAGGTTAGTTGACAGTCGAGAGAGGCCCGCTTGGGCGGAGGGGTTGACATTGTTCCATTTCCACAACGAGGCTGCGAATGATACCCACCCCTTTAGGGTCAAAGGTGACGGGTCCGGCAGCAAAGGAAAGGTAATCAGTGGGGCCGGTTTCCCAAACTCGAAGCCAATTCCGCCATCTTGGTCCGCTCATAGACAGAGAACTCGGCCGCCGTGTTGTTCTGCTTTTGGCTGTACCAATCGTGAGAATAGCCCCCTCCGTTGCCTTTAATCGGTAAGAATTGTATTTATTGTGCATGCTTACCTTAAAACTTTGCGCAGACATTGAAGATGTTTTGTGAAAAGATCTTTTAGGGAGTTCTTGGCAGAGCGGGTGGGGCACAGACAGACAAGTCGGCGCAACGAGTCGATGTGTCACCGTCACAGCGATGTGACGGGCTTCTGTCTATGCTCTTGTTAGATAATTATAGCGCGTGCTGTCCACTAGAAGCTAATACAATCATGAC
The DNA here is from genome assembly GCA_018389105.1 of Nautilus pompilius. NCBI lineage: Eukaryota > Metazoa > Mollusca > Cephalopoda > Nautilida > Nautilidae > Nautilus > Nautilus pompilius. The sequence goes on from JACATO010002738.1 coordinate 204,145, forward strand.
ACCACTACTGATGATGATGATGATGATGATACTCTCGCGTGAACCGCTATGAGTCCTTTCTCAGAAGACAACCCTGATGATGGTGGCCAGGGAAGCAACTCCCCTCGATCTAGACTTTGTGTAATCCACTGCCATGATTCAGTTTGTGTAAAACATTTTTACATAACCTGTCACCCTTTAGCTGTCCCTTTGTTGAAGCAATTAATGACAGTAGTTATGAAATAAAATCATTGATTTTCAAAAAAAAACTGTCATAAAAAATGTTTATATTTTTTTCAGTTTTCCAAAAAAATGAAGAATTTAGAGAAAAATGGATAAGAGCAACAAAGAGAGCCGACCTTAACCCATCAAAAATCAGCAGTTTTGTGCTCTGGCCACTTTGCAGGAGAAGATATTGACAGGACATCACTTAGCTGTGTTCGAATTCCCAGTGGCAGGGTGCCTACTATATCTGATTTTCCTAACCATCTGCAAAGTGACAACAAACCTAGAAAGCGACCATTTCCACGACAACCTGAATGTGATGTGGAGGATGTCAAGGATGCAATACCTGTGCCATGTATCACTCCAGAAAAGGAGATTAGAACAAGCTGGACTGAAATCAGCCTCATCGAGAACACGAATAAAGTTACTGCAGCAATCAAAGCGACGCCTCGTTTAAAAGAATGCCGGCTTAAAAAACATCACCAGAGAGTTGAGGTGTGATGACCCCGTGAGTAGTGAAGGTGTAGCTGTGCAGGTGGCGTGTCGCAGATTGCAAGATATACGGATCAACAACTGCCCTCCAAATATTCATCAAAGCTGGATACTTTTTGTTTCTCTGGAGTTTTCAAGTTCAACCTGTATGAACCGTAGGTTCAGTTCTAGAATGGTGAAAACAAAACAAAACAACTTGTTGTTTTTATAGTTGATTTTGTAGTAGTTTTCACGTTGAAAACATGGATTATTCGGGAAACTTCTGTCAATTCGCTGTCCCAACACTTTCTAGTTCTCTAGAGGTTTCTTGTTCACCTCTCACTGTACACAGATCTGAAATAAAGAAATCTGATTTTATTTGTTTATCAAAAGACTGACGTTGTTCGAACCCCGAGTCCCCGACGGTCACGTGGCGGCTAGAAGGACATGTCCATCGTTTTACGAATCTCGTGTAACAACATGAGATAAACATGGATAAATTATAGATGATGAAGGAAGTCACACGGGGGGGGGTCTTTTCTTGACTTTATTTCCAATATTCAACTGTGTTGCCGGGTTTGAATGTTTGTAAACAGAACCACGCGGAGGCACGGAAACCGGTCTCGCGGGTTCAAAGGGTTAATCTTAGTCTTCCCACATATAAAACCGGCCGAAAGGAAACACCAGTGGCCTAACCTCAGAGGCGAGTTCCCAACGCGATCTCTCCCCCCCACCCCTGTCGTAATGGGCCTTCGTTTAGGCGTCGCTTCTTTCTGCGCTTACCAAGATGGCGGAAATAACCCAAAATGGCTTCACGTACTGGTGCACTGCCCTCCCCCAGAGTGAACGGTCGTTTGCTAGCAATGCTAATCGGAAGTGACGTCATGCGATGCTCTTGTACTATTGCTCAGTAGAGGACGCCGTCTCACTACGTCTCTTCCATTTGGGAACCAAGAGGATTTCAAAACTGCCGCACAAAAAAAAAAAAAAGGCTTTTTGGTATCAGTAAATATCATGTAAAGATGAACTACACTTTTCTGATATCCCGAGTCAGTAAATACGACGTTTTCTCCAGTGAGCGTGTAATGTAAGTATATATTCATCACGATTACACAGAAATTATGCCAACCAAACTTGATGATGAGATGATGGATTAGCTTACAGAACCTATCATTTGTAGAAAATGGAGAATTGGCCAAAATCAGTTTGAAACGCGTTAAAAAAAATTAACATTCCGTATTTAACTAATTATTGTCTACAAAATAAAACGCACATTTGCTAAATATCAACGTTATTATTATTTTAAAAGCTTAGGTTAGCATACAGTCGAGGTCAAGTAGACACATTCATCATAGTTCGTATCCCTAGGCAGGCAGGTAGGTATCTCATCACGCCATCAGTGTTCCATGGCTGAGCTGCTGACCGTAGAATTTCTTTCACTTCCTATTAGCTTGATGCGAAGTGTCATAAAGCGGCTACCAGCTGCTCCCTGGCTGGCTGCGACCCTAATGGTTGCTTCCGCATCTTCGCAGCTCTCTTCGATGCGCAGGTGTAGCCTGATGCTTGCAGCACTCTGCTTTCTGTTTTTTTTTTTTTTTTTTTTTTAACCACCCCCATCCCTCGGTTGCCCAGAAAAAAAGACGAGGGGGGAGAAGCCGGCCGGCTCGCGTGGGCGAAATCTACTTTTTGACGGCTGTTGATCCATCTGCCCGACGTGGTCTGGTTTCAACGAGAAATTAGCAGCCCCCATCCCCCCTCCTACCCCCGTCAATTAACCTTTTCGCCAGAGTCGCTCAGAATAAACACGCCTAATAGAGGCTCGCTGGTACAGTTTTGGTGAAGTGATGTCTTAGTTGTGACACCTGACACCCAATTAAGGTGATTATTGACTGGCTGACCGCGGTGTAGCTTTCACCGAGCAGGACCGTAATTGATTAGATACGAAACAAACAGCTCGGACCTAAGTGGAAACACCAGTTGAGGTGCCCCCGTTTGACTGACATCTTGGGGCCATGCAGTGCGTCGCTTGCGTACGTGGAAATGAATGAAGCCACTTTGCTGCTTCGATCGGTGTTTATTTGAGTAGCCGGGGTAACGACTGTCTTGGCGGAGTGCTCCAATCATCGTGGGGAGGAGACTGCAAGGGACCATTGTAATTCGGCAGCTGCTGCTTCAACTGAGAGCTGTTGTCAGTCCTGACATCTCTGTGTCCCTTGTGGCTTCTGGTTCTCTGTTTATCTCAGTTTGTTATTCAGCTTTAAATAAAGACACACAGCTTAATTATGTACATTTTTGTCGCATCCTTATATAAACAGAAGCGCGAAAGTGATTTACAATAGAAATACCATTCCGTCATGTATTTGCTGAAGTTGGTAAGTCTTTTTGGTATGTTATTATTATTTTATTATTAATGAGACAAAGTGAGTGAGAAGTGTTCCTCAAGTGCAGCATAATTTCCATTTTTTAAACTTTTAAAAACTTTATTTTTTTTTATTGAGGCTAATTTTTAAATTTAAGAAATTTCTTTACCAAAATTTTAATATCATTAATATAGGTTTTAAAAAATTTACTCTAAAGTTATCAAAGTAGTGGTTTAAACCAGAACTCCTATCACCACGCAGATAATCGTCGTCGTCGTCGTCAGGTGCGTCGCACTAGTTAGCTGCTGACCTATCACCACGCAGATAATCGTCATCGTCGTCAGCTGCGTCGCACTAATTTACCCTCCATTATATTTGTTACTGAGTTCGAAGTGGGTGAAAATACATCTATATCTTTGAACACGAGACTTGCTTAGATCGTAAATGGTTGCTTTCATTATCAGCTATCCTTCGCTTTGTCTTAGTTGTCTCGCCTGACCCACGTGCCGGTAATCATCTAAAGGGAGACAACTCCTACGGGGGGGGAGGAGTCAACACGTAATCTCAACGCGAGATTTACCAGATATCTAACGAACGAGATAGCAGCAGCTGTATCTTTTTGAATCGAACGAATTCCATTTTGACTGGAGAGAAAAAATTCCGAAAAAAATAAAAGTTATCCAACTAAAAAACCCTTTTAACACAACTCGTTTGTTTGTTTATTTTATATACACTTGGTCAGCAGGGAGGTGTTGTGTTTTTTTGGAGGGGAGGGGGTTAAAGGAAAAACAAACATTCGCTGAAGTGCCGGCTCGAATCCGATGTTTACAATTATTCTTTAAGGAATATTTAAAGCTGAGTCCTAAAGTTTTTTTTTCCTGCGATTATACAAATTAAAAAAAAAAAAAAAATGAGAGAGAGAAAGAGAGCGGGAGGGATTATTATTTGATACCGGGTTAATTGCTTTTTTTCCCCTCTTTATCCTGTGCTGTAGACAGCAGTCTAAACATGATTCGTTCTAATGGAATAAGTGAGGCAAATTAGACTTGATAGTCTCATCATTAAGTTTTTGAGGAGGGCTTTGATGAATGTAATTTGGAGCAGTTCGTTTGTGGACCTCCTAACACGTTTATTACGGTCACAGATAAGGCTTATAGAAAGATCACCGGATAGACAGCCCGTGTGCACAGGAAGAGTCGGGGCCTGTTTGAAGTGATTTGCTTGGACGCCCAGAGTATCAAAAACGATTTCGGCGCGGAGCAGAGATAAAACCTGATCACATTAAATTTCCATTTCCTGTCATTTTATTGGTTCCAAGAGTTGTATTCGGCATTAATCAACAGGGACAATGAGGCCAATAGAAGCGGAGACAGGACAGAGAAAACGGACAGTTGGATACTCGGCTAGACTGAGGATCGCGCGATATCGAGCAAAATTCGCCCAGGTCTGTTAATGGCCCGATTAAGGAGAATCAAGTAAAACTATTTACCTGCAGCGGTTGAAGACCTCGTAGACTGAGCGCACGTTTTTTTTGACAATTTCAAATATGCAGATCGATCCCACGTTTATCTTTAGCCTTCAGTTATCAAAAACAACGATTTATTTAAAATTTAAAAAAGATTATTATTTTAAAGCTATTCGATCCTCGATGACAGGTAATTCGCGACTTCAACAAAAGAAGAAAACCGGATCGTCGCCGAGTTGGTTGTTCCTAACGCGGACAGAACCGAACCATCCTCGCCAGACTCTGTACCGCTGCTACTTAAACTCGGGCTGAATAACTCTGAGGACAGCAACCGGTCTGCGTTTACGCCTTGAGGGATACTTTCGCTTTTATTTAAGGAACTCTGCGCCGTATTCCCGAACGATACGGCAATAATTCTGTTTCGATCCACTAAAGACCTCGCAGCCAATGCGATACACCGTGTCTTCAAAGATACAAATACTGCAAAAAATGGTAACTCGCAGAAATTGGTAGCAGACATACGGTGTATGGGAGATCAGGGGAAGGCTGGTCGCTGCAGCTCCAGGAATTCCTAAATATGCCGGTTGGGAGGATCGCTTTAGGACAAGTCCAACGAGAGCCTTGCGAACTTGCAGGCTTCTTGCCAACGATTACACGGGGCCAGGAGCAGATGGACAATATCTAAAGGCTGTGCGGTCAAACCGAGCCGGATGCCGTTAAAGAACTCTCCAGTCCGACTGACGCGACTCAGTGTTGTTGTTTTTTTTTTTAAAAAATCATTCTATTGTTTATCACTTTTCTTCGGAACAAAGACAATTTTATAGCTCGAAAGCAGGTAAGCCAGTTCTTATTCAGCATTCAATTTCCGCATTTCATAAATTCATAATGACCGTATTGCACAAACTCGGCGTACAATCGAATTTCTGGTTTTAGTTGTTGTTGCCTCTCTTTTTTCTCGTCGCGCAGCGGTTAGCCGTGAAAGGGGATCGATACTCGCCGAACGGCTTGCCGCGAAGCCGATCTTGTGGAACTTCTGAAATATGTACGATCACTTAATTGTCGGAGAGTAATCACCGGGCCAGAGACCCCCATAAAGCAAAACGATATCTCTCCATGGAAGTCAGCTCGTTCGCATTCATCGATAAACGTAAGGCGGATAAAAGACGAGAGATGCCGCGACAATGGATGCGAAATACATCTGACGTACGCCAGGCTTAATGATTCCGCCGGTTTTAATTGTATTACTTAAATATATAGTTAATATTATTATATTTGCTCTTTTATCAGTTTTGATGATCTTTTAACTTTGACAGTTAGAGTAGTGATATCTCTACCTTTTAATAACCATTACTCCGCCATAACACGTGATTCCAATCGTCAGGTAAAAACAACAACGAATTTCTTCTACAGTATTTGATAATTAATTATACCATCAAATGTAAATTGCTCATAAATGAAAACGTGAGGGGGGCAGTATTGATGGTCATGATCAAGATATATGGCGTCAAACGTTTTTTAAAAGTTTGTTGGGGGTAGAAGAACAACAACAAGATGCGCAATTCTTCAAAAACTAATAATAGACCTGACATTAATTTTAAGGTAGTTGTAACAATGGTCACGGGCTTGAAACAATGTTATTTACTTACTTATTTAACCTGCTTACTTGACCTATTTGCGCCACACAACTCTTGTGTTCACGACGCGTGAGAAAGTCGACCGGATGTGTTTACAGCGCACGCGCCCATCGCTTCCGTTACGCCGTCTCCCAGAACCTGCCGGTCAGAGCCGACCGATCCTGTGCGTGTAAGACCAAAATAAAACCTGGCTACCAGCACAGAGGCTTCCACATACTATAAAGGTGGGTGGAGAAACCATCCAGATAGCCAAGAGTTAATGCTCGCGTCTGTCCGTTGGTTCATCTAACCGTCTCTCGCCCCGAGCGCGATAAGAGCGGACGGATTCTCTCCCTTCCGGCGCGGTGTTTAACCTGACCGCCACAACGTGACTCCCCGATCTTTACAAACATCCGAGAAATTACACCACAGGGTTAAACTATAAACCGCTAAATATATTTTTTTTTGTTTTTGTTGTTTGTTTGTTTTCCGGTGAACATTTTCCCGGCGAATTGATGCGTGGAGGGTCCCCGTGTCCACTCTCGGAACAACGCTTTCTATGTAGTATTCAGACAGCACGTTTTTCCCTTCTGACTTTTGCTACTTCAGGAGCAATCAGCTGATGTTTTCCTCCACTTGTTCTTTCTACGTCTATCAGGGCCTCGACTACCGCCATCTGAACTCACTTTTGCAGCTGTAGTTTAGTCAGGTGCCCTTAATTCTTAAAAAAATGAATAACGAATTCAAAATTACGCCATCTCTGAAAGAGGTCATTCGGGTATAGTATATAAAAAGAGGGCCTTTATCCATACACTTAAAAAAAATAGTTACGTTGCACAGTTCCCTAGTATTTGTTATGTGAGCCCTTTTCTTTATGTAGAGCAGTGGTTCTGAACCTTTTTTGAGTCACGGACCCTTTGAGAATCTGGTGAAAGCTAGGGATCACCTCCCTATAAAAATGCATATAAGCACATAAACACAACATTTTGTATACAATTAATATACTTTATTTTATTGGAAATTGATTGCCTCATACACAACGAACACCAGAATTCTCCAAGACTCTTGGAGCTGAATTCATTACGTATCATTTCCTTTGTCCTCAGGTCAATGAGGTCATCTTTGGCAAGGTCTTCATCATTGATACAGTCTATGTCGGCAATGAAAGGATTACGAATCAATGTTTCAACTCTAAGGACACCTGAGCAGAAGTAACCTTTGAAATAGTTCAGCTCGATTCCATCCTGCAGAAGCACTTCCTCTAACACTGGAAAGTTTGCACAGTTGTCTGCCTTCCTTCTTCTCGTCCACAGTGGCAGTTTGGCCAGAAGAGCTTGCAGTCTTTCAGCAGCTTCCGTAATGGTGACCGCAGGGCCTTGAATCGAAAGATTCACCTCATTCATATGGCCAAAAATATCCGCCAGGTAAGCCAAGCCATGAATGAACTCCTCCCTGTCAAGCTGTTCTGAGAATGGGCTTTCTTTTTCTCTAAAAAAAAGTGAAACTTCTGCCCAAGGTTCAGTCAAGCGATTCAAGATTTTTCCTCTGGAAAGCCAGCGAACTTCCGTGTGGTAGAGAAGAACTTCATATGCTGCTCCCATTTCATGACAAAAACCTCTTGAAAACGCGATGGTTCAAAGTAGGCAAGACTTCTTTCAGGATTGTTGGCAGAGTCTTTGACGCTAATGCATGGCAATGTAGAAAACAATGGGTCACGATGACCTGAAGCCTGTACTGGATTTCGACATGCAAAAAAAAACAAAAACACAACCATGGCATAGGTAATTGAATATATTTAGGGAAAAGCTGGTATCTGAAGAACCCTCAGTTAAACCTCACCAGTATATGAGAAGATCCCTGAGTCGTGATAAACCATGGAAAATGAGAAATAAGCGATTAACACGGAGCGGCACAAGGTGGCGGTTGTGCAGATGACGATGCTACCAATTTGAATGTGTCGGGGAGAACGTCGACGTCTACTTGTTTCCCACGATTGTTCCCTCATCAGCCAATTAGAATACGTTCCTCACCTCTTCAGTAGGTGTGCCTCTTCTGGAAAGCCTGTAGGTGGAGCGTGGAGTAGCGAGGTCTCCACGAATTTATAGCAGAAGTTTGTCGGATGGCAGATACAGCTGGACAGTGTAGATGTCTACCTGCAAAACAATAGCCGACAGGTGGACAAAGCAAATCGGACAGTGTTTTGATAGCGAGCCTACAATTCCCACACAGTGGGTCCCTTATCACTTCTGACCTTCACGGACCCCCTGAATGAAGCCCATCCATGGACCACTTGGAGGTCCATGGATCCCAGGTTAAGAACCCCTGATATAGAGCATGACGCCTTGTTAGGTTATCGGTGTATGACTTTGGACATGTTGTCCCAAATATCCTGTAGCACTTTCCGCAATCCAGCAATCCATTCATGGTGTTTGGTCGCCTTCCCAGTTTAACCCCCATAAGCCTCATTGTTATTCATATCATGACTTCGTGCAGGCCAGGGCATCTTTGTGAGTGTTCCATCAGTCTCTTTACGTTCCAGATACGTTTTCACTACATTGGCTGTATGCCTGGAGTCATTGTCATGTTGGAAGATGAATCCCTGCCTAGTGAGATGCCTTCCTGAGAGGATGGCATGGTGGATTAAAAGCTGCCCTGTACCTGTTGGCAGTCAGTATATCTTCCGCGTGTTTCCCACACCCTTTGGCTGATATGAAACGCTACATTTCTATTGATCCACCACTATGGCTTACTACACAATGAGTGCTATACGATCCTCGGTCCGCCTTCAAACAAACCGGGGTAGATTATTGACAAACAGCTCAAACTTGGACCTACTTACGAAGAGCTCCTTCTTCCTGGTTTGGTCATCTCACCGACTCATTTCTGTTTCCCATTTCAGTTTTGCTGTTTAGTTGCCTTTCCTTGAAAAAGGTTTTCGGGAAACTGCACATCCATTGATACACTTCGAGTTGATCTAGGTCTTACTGTTCTTGAATAAACATTAACATTCGTACTCGCAGCTTGGTTAGTTGCAAGGTCTCTACTGGTTCGTCATCTACCATGTAGAGAACATACCCGAGATATTAACATCGCACTAAGAACGACTTTGATTCTGATGTCTCGGAATCCACAGTATTCAGTACACCGCCCATACTTGCAGGCCTGGCACTTTTTGATCTACATGACAACCAATCACAGTGTAGGGGAGACTGGGGTAAGTTGATCCATGGGGTAATGGCGCCACCTATGGTTGACCATTCACCTGATGTACTTCCCATGTTATTTACAGCTTCCTCTTTTTAAGCACTTAGCATCCTCCAGGAGTGGATTTCGTCTGACCAGGTAAATGGTTTGCTCATACGTTCAATATAGATAGCTTAATTCGTTTATCCATAGTATCATGAAGCTATATCAAGAGAATGTTTAAATTCTCTGTTGCCTAAAATTAAGTCATGAATAATTGTTCTCAAAATGTCGGACCTGCATGGGGCAAGATGAGCCACTGGAGGTGGGGTATGTTGAACCATGGCTCAACTTACCCCATTATGCAGACACGTCACCCTCTTACAATTTATTGCTTTGTGAACTCAATTGATCATAATATGACTATAGACATGGGCCTATCAACATATGCAGATTCTATTTTATTTTGGGAGAATATGTTATGGGTTATTTAATTATATTTTCCATCTTTTTTTTACAGCAATGCCCAACTACAAACAAAACCACCAGAGGGAGCACCCCCTGCAGATGTTATGGAACATGCTGCACAAGAGGCGGAGAGAGGAACAGCAGTAAGGACAGTATCCAAAGAGTTTAATATTGACCGGATGACTCTAACACGTTACATGAAGAAATACAGGAGGGATGGAGCGGCTACAGGGTACAAAGCAACCGCTCAAAGTAAAGCCGTATTTTCCGAGGAAATGGAAAGAGATCTCGCCGTACACATAAATAATCCGGTAGACATGTTTCATGGCCTTTCTGTGACAAAATGGTGCGTCTTAGCCTATGAGTTTGCATCGTCAAACCATCTTCCAATGCCAGAGAACTGGGTGAAAATTTGCAGAGCTGGGAATGACTGGGTGGCTAAGCTTCAAGAATAGACACCATTTGGCAGTCAGGAAGCCAGAGGCTACGCCATTTGCCAGCTACCGTAACCATAATCCTGATGATGAAGCAGCATTCAGTAAAGGTGATATCGTTAAGAAGCTTCCGCAGCCGAGATCTGTTGGGGGCTCGGCTAGAAGCTGCTTCCAGTTGTGCTTCAAGGCAAACTTGAGCAAATGTAATATTAGTTCAACTAGTTGGAAGCTTTCTTCGTGCATTGGCACATTTCGTGTAACCATCAATAAACAGTTTATTGCGTTATATCGCGTTTGTTACTAGTCATTCTATAGTTGAGCAGAGACTGTGTTCACACAATATCATTAACAGCCATACTTCTTGTAGAGCACTATGGTAGTCAAAACTTGTGCATACAGTAAGATGTAAGTTGGCTGTTCACCTCAAGAGGAGAGATTTTCACTCTGCAGGACAGTGGATCAACTTGCCCCATTGGTGGGGTAAGTTGAGCTTCTTGGGAGCATATTTTAAAAGGGTCAGTATCCAGACTTGGGTTGAGTTTCTGGTGTAAATATGTTGTAAGTTATTAAAGCATATGTAATAGCATATGTTTTCACTGAGAGTGACGGTGTTGGCCAGAAATACCTGAATATATAGTAAAATCTAAAAAAAAAAATGGCTCAACTTGCCCCGGTCTCCCCTACTATCCATGTATGATTCTTCATTTCATTTATACACATACCATACGATTCTACCATGTTATTTGCATTTTACTTTTGTTTCATAATTATATCAAAACACTGTATATTTCTCGTGATATCATGTAGAGGTGTGACGTTTCAAGATGCAAGGTTCCCACCGCATCTTCTCCAGAAACAGTATAATTCGATATGTATTGGACAAATTCCATACAGGAATGTCTACTAAATGTCTCAACTTGTCCTGTTCAGAATAGCAAATAGTTCAAGACGGAGGAAAATTACTTTGGAATTATTAGTTAAGAAGTTTTACAGTTTGCTTCTGAAAAAATCGGAATTATCCCTAAAAAGTCCTGTTTTCATAATTTCTCTGTTATTGTAGAAAGCTGAACATATTTTACTATCAGGCAAGCGACTTTCCCCTTATTTATATGTGTTGGCTGACGTGCATCATCTGCTTTAGTCTTCCACAGCCGAAGGGTTAGTTTGAGCATAAGAATTAATAGAGAGCCACTAGGATAAGAAAAATACGTCATTATAGTCTTCATGATTGATTAATGCTTCATGGTTACCAGGGTTTTTGCATCACCACAACTAATTATGATTTTTTGTTTAAGTGTAATTTTATGTATTTCTTTTGTTAAGATAATATTCTTTAAATTAAAAAAAAGTATTGACTAATTCTGGGTTTACTCTCAGTTTATTGCTCTAGTACTCCATAGTTGTGTCGCTACGAGAACTGCCTATATTAAGTGGGGTGTTTAGTGCGGAAACCATATGAATATCAAAACAAAGCTTAATTGACTCGAGTATCCTACAAATGCATTTTACATTGTAACGTTCGTACAATTAACATCGGTATTCTGTTAAAAATACAAGAGCATGCGATAATTATGTCCAGCAGTGTAGACAGTAAGGAAATGTAAAAGTTCGACTAATTCATAATTATACAGTTAGTTGTCAAAGAGAAAGACGACGGGTGCCGTCTGGAGGAACAACACCGGGTTGGTAATTATGTTATTTGATAGCCACTGGAGAAAAAGAAATCAGGTCTAAGGCCCGTCTCTTAGAATGCGGCTAACTTTGGTATTTAACGGTTCTGATCTCGAGATCGCATTGTTCAAATCTGACTTTTAGACGAGGCGTTTTGCGACGCGTAAGAATGAGCAACGGCGATCGCAGGAATTCGGCGAATTCTCCTGTTTATATATGGCGCCGCTGCCCGTTTCGAAGAATCACTTCGGGGGAGCGGGGTGGTGTGTGTGTGTGGTTTGTCATGTTTGGCACTGCGGGGTACTTTCCGAAACAGACGGCTGGCAGGGAAAACGACCGGGAACCGTCTGCCGCACCGCGATCGGCATATCGCGTGATGTTTTCGAGGGCACCGCGGAAGTTTAGGGCTCACTCTATGAAAAAAAATTTTAAAAAAATCTCCACGCACGAATTCACACGAAATCGACAAGTGAAAAGAAGACTCAGCTGTAGATATCGCTAAGTAAACCGCGGTCTTTTATTCTCCCCTCCCCTTTTGTCGTGTTTCCAATAACTTCGCCACAAGAAAGCAACAGAACTATTAGAACCTATTCATGCGCAAGCATCCAATATGGATTTAAGGCTGCAACGAAAAGGCGAAATCGAGGTAAAATAGGAAAGGGGGATTAATTGCATAAGCTGAAAGATTTCCCAGGAGTAGAGGCCCAGATAAATAAATGATCTCGACAATTCTAGGGCTGATTGAATTTACAGAAAGGCCGCCAGTAATTAATAATCCAACGGTTACTGCGCTTAAGGTATTAGGATTGCCGTGCCTTTTCAGCTAACATCAGTGACGCAACGGGGGCTGCAAGATTTGGCGAAATTATCTGTGGAAACCTGCTTGCTTCCACGGGTTTACGTTTGAAGAACGCCATCTACGTACTAGTCTCGGTCATTAAGCAGGAATCGTGGCACTGGTTACATAAGGTTTGGAACGACGAATACGTTTTTGATCATGGCTGGCAAAAAAAAAAAAATGAAAGTTTCACGATTGATCAGGAGTTGGGAAGAGAAAAAAAGACACAAACTCTGTATAATTTGTCCGATTCTTGAGAATCGGGCTTACTACGAGGGTCTGGTTGTTTGCTTGTTTGTTTCTGTACACTGTTTGGAGATGAAAGAAGGGTTTTAATCGGACGTTACATGCTGGCAAGGAAAGCATCATCTTTGGTATTTACCACTGCAGTGGACTCGACGCCCCAGAGAAAAGCAAATCTTGAGCTTTCAGTTAAGGGAGACATTGGCCAAGATGACGATGTTGAGGTATTTTGAAAAAGGGAGAGAGAAAAAAAATGAGGGGGGGGAATATAAAAATCAGGCAGAAGAAGCTGGTATATTTTTTTGTCAAGATGCGGCTGCACCTGAGATTATTCACATCTATTAAGGATTACCGTTTGGTTTTATGCCAGAAAAGTTTTAAAATGTAACAACTTTGTAATTTCAACCCCAGTTTCCCCACCCACCCCCAACTGAATTCACAATCTCTATCCCTGTTTGCCCCCTTATGTTTTTTTTTCTGTTATACTTAAATTTCAGAATTAAATATTTTAGCACGAAATATTAAATAAAGATAACAAGCATACACAGAGTAATGGTACTTAGCCCGTGGTTAGTCCAAATGGCTTCTGTAAGACGGAAACACTTTTTCCTTTGTTCCTTTTTTAAAAAAAAAAATTAATTAGCGTATAATTCATTTTATTTCCAAGGTGCGTTCCCTCAAAGTATCCCGAAGAGATGTTTCGAGCTAAGCAAGGGTGAAGCCACGTAACAATTACTAGCCGTAGATATACTAACCAACGGATACACCAAATAAAACCATAAATATCGGGCATTCAGGAAAGTCTGTATCTATGCCGCTGTCATCTCATTTTTTAAAAATCTTTCTTCCTGCTTCAATTTTTTTTTTTTTTATTATGGAGAACCATTAATTTTACTGGGTGATTAATGCGATCGGCTAAAGACAGGGCCAACTTGAACTGAAACTCGAGTGGTTCTATGTTTTCATTCCAGTCTCGGTTCAAGAACCATTAACGTTTGGTTCGTCTGGAATCGCTCTTTTACGATCTGCCCGAGATGAAATTAATCATATCAGAAACCATTTGTTTTCCTTGTAGTGGGGTATTTAGAAAGTTTCGGCGGCATTGCCATGCTGCTGATGTACAGCCGTGGCCGAACCTTCCGCATCGTTCTGGAAAGAACAGTAACGAAGGTCTGTCTTTAAATGATGTTCGTGTGTCTGTTCTCTGCATCCATGGCTACTTCGAGTGCTACTGAGGTTGCCCTTGCCGTCGTTGTTTACGAGGTCTTTTCCGAAATAACGGACGCCAGATTGTATTCGCCGGTGAGTGCGCGGAAATCTACAAGGCGAAGTACATTTCAATACTCTGTCGGAGCCTCATCATTCAAACTTGGTCCGACTTTAAAATCGGGCTCTCGCTTCTCTCCCTGCTTTTGCCCCGATCTCGAATATTAATTTGGTAGCTCGCCCCTTCCATCGACACGATATTCCCATTATCGCCCAAATTATCGTTTTCGGAAAACAGAGATACGGAAGTGTGTGTGTGTGTGTGTGTGTGTGTGTGTAGCGGCTGCTGATCTCCAATCGTGGTGTCTTTTTCTTTCGGTACTAGCGACGCGCGCGCGAGGGGGAGATAACAAGAACGTAAAACACCTAACCAACGTTTCTCGGAAGCAGAGCAGGGACCGTGTCCAGCAGATACAATAAAAGGATGGGAGCGAATAGCATCCAATATCATGTAGGCTTCATCTTTACCCGGTAAAGACTTCTAAACATCACATAAAGTTCGTCTTTACGAGTAAATGTCACGTAAACTCCATCTTTACCAGTAAATCCCACAGATTAGTTATTCAGTCAGTAAGCACGACGACGACTAGACGAGTATAGATACTAATTCAAACCTCCGTCCCCGTTTCCTCTGATCCCTCTAAAATTATAAATAAAAAGTAAATTTTAAAAAAAAATAATTCGTCTTTTATTTGAGTTAAAACTGAACTATTTTCAGTTATTTTGTTGGTGTTGTTGTTGTTGTTGTTGTCGTCAAGAGGTCTGGTTTGGGGACTGTGTTTGTGATTTTTATAAATTTTATAATATGACAGCAACGGTCCGTCGTCTCACAGTCGTCCTAACCGTTTGAATTCGACATAACATATAGGTAAACGCTTTCATTTACTAGGCATAATCAGCTGATTTCCCAACAGACGGCGTCGAGATCAGTAATCGACACAGTGAGTGATGGTGGTGGGTGTGCATTTGAAAGAGATCCGCCTACGTTTACTGCCGTTCGAATCGTTCAAACGGCTCCAGTTGGCGAGGATAGAGTTTAAGTCTCTGTTTTGTTTTCCTACGTAGATTTCAGCTTTAACCCGACCACAACTTGACACTGACCTCACCTGATGATGATGATGATGATGAGATAGCAGCAATATTATTCACTTCTGACTCGTAAAGTGTACTGCTTGAGCTTTAGTCGGTGGGTGAGCCAGAGGCGTTTATTAACCCTGTGAAGACTGCTGCTTCCTCTCAGCTCCTCCCCTTATTATTACTCTTCCTGTCTCATTGACGCTCGTCGCCCTCTCTCCTTCTCCCAATAAAACCAACGGCACCTGTCACCATGGGAACTGCGTTCGTCTCACCTTTTTATTCTTCTCATTATTATAAAGTGAGAAAGTAATAGAAGACAAATCAGATCTTGTTTAAAAACCAAACAGTTTTCATTATTATAATTCGCCCCCACACGGCGGCACACTGATAGACACTAATGTCGCTGATTCTCCTTCCGCTTCCTCCTCCTCCTGACGTTTTCTCCGTATCCCTTTCCTTTACTTCCGTGTTCTTCTTCTTCATTTTTGCTTCTTTTTTTCATCGCCTTTTTTCCCTTCCTTCTCATTCTTATTCTTCCCTTGTCCATCACCCCCCCCCGAACTCATTATTTCCTCTTTCTTCGTTTTTCTTCTTTCGGAAAGATGAGATCCAATCTAATCTCAGAAACGGGTGCAATTTAGATTCATTACAGGCGGGACAAATTCGATATGGTTTATGTATTTTGTAGAAGTTTCCATTAAGTAACAGAATAATAAATAACAAGCTTACTAATTAATGTTCATCTGGGCGTCTTTTTATTGAGGAATGTTCTGTCGGGCCAGGTAAAGGAAAGTAAATTCAAACAGACAGACAGAGAGACAAACAGACTGACAGACAGACAGACAGAAAACAGACTGACAGACAGACAGACAAACAGACTGACAGACAAACAGACTGACAGACAGACAAAGAACAGACTGCCAGACAGACAAACAGACAGACAGACAACAGACTGACAGACAGACAGACAGACAAACAGACAGACAGACAAACAGACTGACAGACAAACAGACTGACAGACAAACAGACTGACGACAAACAGACTGACAGACAAACAGACTGACAGACAAACAGACAGACAGACAAACAGACTGACAGACAGACAAAGAGACAGACTGCCAGACAGACAAACAGACTGACAGACAGACAGACAGACAAACAGACTGACAGGCAGACAAATAGACAGACAGACAGACAAACAGACTGACAGACAGACAAACAGACAGACAGACAGACGAAGAGACAGACAGACAGACAGAAAACAGATAGATAGACAGACAGACAAACAGACTGACAGACAGGCAAACAGACAGACAACAAACAGACAGACTGACAGACACAAACAGACTGACAGACAGACAGAAAAACAGACAGACAGACAGACAGACAAACGGACAGACAGACAGACAAACGCTGAATGTTCCGTGAATAATAAATAGGAGGAAATGAAAAGTGGGCGGCATCATCCGATAAATAGGCGACTGGGAGGGGACAGCAGATATTGCAGTGTCGTGTATCGGACGGGGCGCAGTCGGTCTCCCTGTCTGCCCCCCACCACCCCTCCGTCTCCGCGGAGACTCGTATATTTTTAATTCACTTTATGATGCTGATGGGAATTACGTGAAATCAAAACTGCGAGTTAATAGGTACCCGCCCGCTCCCAACAGAACGCCCTGGGTGTGGGGGGGGGGTCCTGTTGACCGGTTAATCTGTCGGAAAAGAGGAGCGATATCGGTGCCGAGGGTTTACGATATTAATGATCGCGATCGGCGCTGAGCTCCCAGTTTACTTTAAATTCGCAAAAAAACATCGCGCGTGAACATAAATAAATAAACAGTCTTAATTAAGTAGGTTCGAATATTTCCAGGGGAGGGGTCCATTATCTGGCGAACAGCGACCGGGTGGAGAAGAAAACAACAACAACAACACGAGGTTTGAGGCGTCGGATGGAACCGGGGGGGGGAGGGGTTTCACCCACGTGGCGCCTGTCCGCGTGTCGACCAAAGCAGTGGAATCACACAAACGCCCGCCAATCTCTAAAGTGGATGAAATACAGCTGGGGCCCCAGGAAAGTGATCTAGGGCCCCCCCTCCTGAACAGGTTTCCTTAGTGGGCCGGTCGTCCACTTAGTGTAATTACTGATTTCTGATTTACGTGCAACAGACAGAACAGAAACAAATGGAATAGGAAAACAACAACAACAACAACAAAAGCGTTTATTTATCTGAATGTTTCCTGGTGTAAATGTACGACGATTCGAAGTGACGATCTCTCGCTCTCTCTCTCTCCTCTCTCTCTCATCATCTCCATCTCTCTCCCTCTCTCTCTCATCATCATCATCTCTCTCTCCTCTCTCTCTCCTCTCTCTCTCCCCCTCTCTCTCTCTCCACCAATCTCTCTCTCTCTCTCTCTCCTCATCTCTCTCCCTCTCTCTCCTCCATCTCATCATCATCTCTCTCTCTCTCCATCTCTCTCTCCCCCCATTCTCTCCATCTCTCTCTCTCCATGCATCTCTCTCTCTCCATCTCTCTCTCTCTCTCTCGCATCTATCTCTCTCTCCTCTCTCTCCCCATCTTCTCTCTCTCCATCATCAATCATCTCTCTCTCTCTCTCTCTGAACGTACCTGGACACCGATCTTTTACGGCCGCGTTGCCAAGTTTTAATTATGTGGCATATTCTCAAATGTGTCCGAAACCCTGCTGCGCTGCTCTTCCCAAAATGGCAGCAGGGTTCCTTCTAAGTGTTTGTTGCTTTCTTAAATCACAAACGCAGTGTTTTTCTTACTCACGCTGCTAGGCGGCTAGTGGCCCAGAGATAAACTGCTGGGTTGAGGGCCCGTCTGTGTTTTTTTTTTTACCGGCAGGCCCTGTAGTTTTAACCGGGTACTCCGGTTTCTTTTCACATCTAAAAAAGGAGAGTTTTAGCGCCGATTTCCCTGCCTGTCGGTAGAGCCTGGCCTCCTCTCGCGGGGCAGAATAGACGGTCTTTCTTCTGGCGGGTAGCCACCCCAAGCCGCCACCACCCCCCCACACACACACACACACACTCCACTCAATGCGGTTGTCTCCACATGTGTGGACGGCGTACACGACACCTGTTCATATCTGAAACTTTGCATGGATCAACGCGTCCCTGCTCGCATTCTCTGTCCAAATAGCCTCCACCTCTCTCGCCGACGATCCCACCGCCTCTTTTCTCTGAATAACACTCATCGGAGAACTTGCAGTTTCCATTATTCTCCGGTAAATACCGATGATAGTGGAGTGAGGGCCGCCTCCCGGTCCGGCCGCACTGCTCGCGCGACTTGTCGATTTCTAAACACGGCGCGCACCGGTTTGTTGTTTGTTGTTGTTTTTTGTTGTTGTTGTTGTTTTTTGCGCCATAGTATAAGTGGCTTTTAACGGAACCATCGCACAGTAAATGGCGATTCCTAACGCAACCATCGCACAACCACGGAATTGCGTGTCAGCGGCGAGCGGGCTGGACTCGTCGGCCAAAGCCACCATTTACCTGTCCAGCGACGATTTCCCCCTCTCAGAGGAGCGAGAAGAGCGGGCTCTCTCCTCTCAACTTCCATGGCCGCCATTTCAGCCGGTGCCCGAGGTACCGGGCCATTACTCTCCGGCGGCGGGAACCTTATTAGTTTAGTAGAGGGGCCCCGATGCACCGAGACAGGTAAACACGGATGGATGCTAGGACGCCGGGTTCGGTACACACGGTGCCACGTTACCGATCTAACGATCGCTCCACGCGCGTGCGTTTAAAGGTCACGGTATATATATATATTTAAAGCGGAGTTCCATCTTTAATTGGGGGTGTGGTGGTGTTAGGGTTAATCCCGTTTATTTATTCCAAATTTTCTAAGGAGGAATTCATCCTTTAAAAAAAAGGAAAATTTTGTTTTTTTTTTTTTTTAAACATATTAACCGTTTAAGAAGGAACTTGATATTTTGTAAACACCTAGAATGGTGTTTCCCCGAGGCGTGATTCTCTACAGAAAGTCCCCCCCACTCCAGAATAACACCGATCGGGATGGCGACACGGGTGGGTGGGAAGAGTCCGTTGAGACCTCGAGGGCGAAATGAACTCGCGTCGTCGTAATCTAATCGCTTCACCATTAACAGGGGCGGCGGGTCGCCCCTCTGAGACGTCGGCGACGATTTGCGTAATCCCAGCAAACTTGTCATCGTTCTGGGTTGGGGAGGGGGCGGTCGGCTCAGGGTAACCCTTTCACTACTACCGCGCACACCCACCCACCCACTTCGGAAGTTTTAAATCGCACTGATTGCTTCCCGAAAGCCGACGTCGGTCGACACCGTTTGTCGAAAGTTCGACCCCGAAAAAGGGTTTGGGGGAAGAAATCGATGGCGAGATCTCGCGGAAGCCACAGGCTAAAAACGAGACCTCAGATCCAATTTAGATAACTCACACAGGAAGGCAAATTAACCCGGACAGAACGGGGCTACTTAAATCCAATTTACGAAACTCGGATCCAATTTCCACAAACTCAGATTAAGGCGGGCTGTAAGCCGTCCGCCCGTAAATCCGATTAGCAGCATCCAGACTCACGAATCTTCTACTGCGGCGATGCTCGCTTTCTTCCCGCTAATTGATAGATGCGAACAGACAAACGACAGCCTGATGGCGGTTCCTTCTCAGCTCTACTTCCGACTTTGGCGCGGACGTGCGACTTTCAAATACCCGGCGCGACATCGGCCAGTGAGTCTCTCTCTCTCTCTCCTCAGATCCCAGAAATTCGGAATGCGGGAGGGGGGGGCTTCTAGAAGGAAACTCCAACTAGCACCGACCTGATGAGTTTCTTTTTTTAAACATCCTAAATCAAGAGGTCTTTAAGCTTTACCTTTTTGTGTTTACTAAATATAAATTTCGAAGATCTGTTTTAAAAAATATGCAATGCTTTACTGTTCTTATTGCCATCATCTTGTCCGTCCCCTCTCCCGTCAGCGTTCTCCGTGTCCTCATCAGTTTCGATGACAGTCGTCTTACCTACTTTAGGACGTGTATTAGCACCTTAAATGTATTTTATTAAGGCAACAGAATCTTTAGTTTGGCAATATCCGAGTCATTAAAACAACAACAACAACAGGAAATAACCGAAGCTTTGATGTTGATTGCGTTTCGCAATATCCCAGAATTAATCATCTGCGCTGTATCTCGAATTTCATAACCTGCAGGTGATTCGCCCAGGACCGGCCGTGATGAACGCCTCGGTGGGGGGGGGGGAATGGATGATGATGAGGGAAGAGGTTGGATACAGTACAGATCTCCCCCGCTCAGCAGGAGAGTTACACTCAAGGGCTTAGCTAAAGCCGGCTTCGAGAGGAGCGGATGCGAGCGGGGCTAATTAGGAAGACAAAAGCCGCCACTCCGAGATCGTGTCGTCGCCAGTCGGGGATGCTGAGCCTGGTAAGACCGCCATCAGTGACAACGTGAGATCGAAACCGCAACACGGTAATCGGCGGACGAAACTAGCGGTCTTCGCCACGGACGGGAGCAGCAGCCGGGCTGGGCTCGGATGCGGAAGAAGACCCGAGAGATGAAGAACCGTCGCTCCCGGGATCCGCAGAACTGAGTTCATCGGAAGCCTATAAAAAAAAAAAAAAAACGCAATATAATCAGTCTTTCCACCTGGAACCGCTCGGAGGAGTCCGACTTGCGCTAAATGACCATTCAGCCCGTGGCAATGTCCCCCCAGAGGAATTTATTTCATCTCGAGATCAAGATTCTGTGTTGGCTTTCATCAAAATGCCGCCAGAATCTGCACCGCTGTGAACTCATTCGAGATGATGACGGATGCGCCGTGAACCGTATTGTTTCTCCTGCCGCTACTCTACATAGAACTTCCGCAAGACTCGGTTATGCTTCTCCAGTCGTTTATCTCCTCCAACCCTCTCAAGGGCTCCATTCACTCATGCACGGCCATTCTTAGCACCGCTAAATATCTTTATATCAGAAGGCGAAGATTAATGCGCCAGAACAAAGATTTTATGAGAATTTTAGATGTTAGATGCTTCTTTTATTATTATTATTATTATTATTATTATTATTATTATTATTATTACTATTTGTTGCTATCTGTTGTTAAAGAATTAGTGTGTAAACTTAATTTAATAACCGGAAAGAAACAAAGGCAAGATGATTTTTGTTGCTGATTTACAAAATATCCCATCACTACAATATAGGTATATATTTAAAATAATAATAAAAAAAACTGAGTGCCTAGGTAACATCCTAAAGTTCTTATCGATGTCGTTTCCCTTCGTCCATATTGTGGAATAAATCGCATTAGATTATCAGTCAATATTTCATAAGAGAAGCGCCATGTACAGGTGCATCTCAAAAAATTAGAATATCGTGACAGAGTTCAGTATTTTTTCAGTTATTTCAGAAAGTGAAAATTGTATATATTCTAGACTCATTACATGTACATTAAAATGTTTCAAGCATTTTTAATTTTAATTTTGATAATTACGGCCTACAGCTAAAAAAATATAAAAAACATATCTCAAAATATTAGAATATTCCACTTCGTTTGAGTAAATCACTATTTATGCAGTGTAAATACCAGGAATCTCTCAGTCTGGTTCAGTACACACAACCACAATCATGGGGAAGACTGCCGACTTGACAGTTGTCCAGAAGACACTCATTGACACCCTCCACAAGGAGGGTAAGCCACAGAGGTCATTGCTGAAAGGGCTGGCTGTTCGCAGAGTGCTGTACCAAAGCATATTCATGGAAAGTTGACTGGAAAGGAAAAGGTGCACAAGCAAGAGGGATGACTGCAGCCTTGAGAGGATTGTCAAGCAAAGCCGATTCAAGAACTTGGGGGGTGACTTCACAAGGAGTGGACTGAGGCTGGAGTCAGTGCATCAAGAGCCACCACTCAAAGACGTGTCCAGGAAATGGGCTACAAGTGTCACACATTTAGTGTCAAGCCACTCCTGAACTAGAGACAATGTCAGAAGCGTCTTACCTGGGCTAAGGAGAAAAAGAACTGGTCCGTTGCTCAGTGGTCCAAAGTCCTCTTTTCAGATGAAAGTAAATTTTGCATTTCATTTGGAAATCAAGGTCCCACAGTCTGGAGGAAGAGTGGAGAGGCACAGAATCCAAGTTGCTTGAAGTCCAGTGTGAAGTTTCCACAGTCAGTGATGATTTGGGGTGCCTTGTCATCTGCTGGTGTTGGTCCACTGTGTTTTATCAAGTCCAAAGTCAACGCAGCCATCTACCAGCGAGATTTTAGAGCACTTCATGCTTCCGTCTGCTGACAAGCTTTATGGAGATGCTGATTTCCTTTTCCGGCAGGACTTGGCACCTGCACAGTGCCAAAACTACTAGTAACTGGTTTGCTGACCATGGTATTACTGTGCTTGATTGGCCAGCCAACTCGCCTGACCTGAACCCCATAGAGAATCTATGGGGTATTGTCAAGAAGATGAGACACACCAGACCAAACAATACAGACGGAGCTGAAGGCCGCTATCAAAGCAACCTGGGCTTCCATAGCACCTCAGCGGTGCCACAGGCTGATCGCCTCCATCCCACGCCGCATTGATGCAGTGATTTGTGCAAAAGGAGCCCGACCAAGTATTGAGTGCATAAATGAGCATACTTTTCAGAAATTCGACATTTCTATATTATAAATCCTTTTTTTATTGATCTTGTGAAATATTCTAATATTTTGAGATAGTGGATTTTTGATGTTCATGAGCTGTAAGCTGTAATCATCAAAATTAAAACAAAAAAGGCTTGAAATATTTCACTTTATTTGTAATGAATCTAGAATATATGAAAGTTTCACTGTTTGAATTAAACTACGGAAAAAAAGGAACTCTTTTCCCTGATATTCTAATTTTTCGAGATGCACCCGTATATGGGACTGGCTGGCTCGCTTCTTCTCTATAGTTCTACTCTTTTAAAAGCTGTTACGCTTCTTTGTTGTGGTCATTTAATAATTGCTCACTTTGAGCCTTTTCATTATTAGAGATGAAATTTGAAAGTGTGCTAGGCAATAGATTAGTCTTCGATTTTCTATCGATTCGGTCGACTGATGATGATAACGATGTATATATTTAGATTTTTTGTCGCCGTTTTGCATCGTTTCCCATCGCTGAAATTAGTATCCACCTCGATTTGTCTGTATAAGTAATAGCTGAGCACCTGTTACAGTTTGGTGACTACAGGTGGGTAAGAAAGTAATTGGTTACTCCTACTTTATTATCCCGCCCGTGGCTTTAAAAAGAAAGGGGAGCTGCTGATCAATCACCTCGCTAAATCTCCTTCCATGAAATAGTGGGACAGGCAGAGATCACATCTGCCCATCGAGTGAATTCATCGGTTCATCGATTAAGACTATACATATAGATTATACCAACCCAATCAGTTTTGAGATAGACTGGGATACAGTACTATGCGCACAAACCAAAGGTCGTAAAACAAAAGCTGCCCTATCTGTCCGGGTGTAAATCCGTTGAGAGAGAGAGTAGATCATCATAGGTGCGAAACGGTTCCCCGTCTACCGACATTCTGAAACACGGACACGTTTTATTCACTTCGCAATACGGCCGACTTTACTGTGATCAAAGCTAAACTGAGGTACTGAGAGAAAGGCGGAAGTGGAGGAGTGCGGACGCACCGCTCTACGTCACCAGACAAATTATTAAAGGGAAGTGAATGAGTGACAACGGCGCATGCGTCAAAAAGCAAGCAAACAACGACATAAATCTAGATGTTTACGGGGAAGTCTCCGCTCTGTTGATTGGACTTGCGCTGATCTCTTAAACCTAATACTTAGAAAACAATTAGCATTAGATTTTAAAATAATACTGGATAAATCATCTGAACACTTTCCATTAAAAGGGAAAAAGAAAAAAATTATTTCTTGCAGACGTTAATTCACAGGTCGACCATTAACAGAATACTCGGTTTTCAATATTGTTTCTCATTTGTTTAATATTCTCGATGCAGGGAATCCAGTCATTATTAATATTATGGTTTCTGAGATTAGGATGTAAAATTTTGCTTAGAAGGATATTTTAAAAGGGAAAATATGGATATTGCTTATTTCCGGCTGATGTTACTGTTTTTAGGGGTTTTTTTAATTATTATTATTACGTACGGTCTGATACTGGAAGAGCGACACCGATAGGGTCAGACAACCCTGGGTCGTTAGTCGGGTGGCAGATACCAGAGGGCGCGAAGGAAGACTTCCTGCGCGAACCGGATATTTTAGGAGAAGACGGAACTTTCAAGTATATTCAGCGGACGGGGAAGGGGTTAAAAAATGACAAATTTTAAGGATCTTCCGGGATTGAGGGAAGGAAAAAGGGACTAAAATATATATGTTCTCAAATTTTTTTGTCTTTACCAAAAGATATTTTCAAGGTAATCATACATAACCATACTGAGTTAATATGGTGAGTTTAGAGAGAGAAGGAGAGGAAAAGATGTTGCGGTATTATGTCCCTGTATTTTTAAATTCCTTTTTCCGAATATGTTATTCTGAAATACTTATCGTCGAATTCTCTCGCCCACAACCTTCTTATTTCATTTCGTGCAAACGGCTTCAGGAAAAAGATGTCTGACCGAAAAAGAAGCCGACTGAGTCGTCGCCAGACCTTTTGGATAAGATTTGGGCAAATATCTTAGATTTTTGCGAGTTCATAGAATTTCAAAATTAGAATACATCTAAAATATA